>PVLC010025234.1:0-23987 GCA_004027655.1 Graphiurus murinus
CTGTCTCCAGTGTGTAAAACACTTGTCGTCAGGTGTGCCCAGAGCACTAGCCTTCACACCTGGATGCTGGAAATAAATCTAGTGTTGAAACTGACTTATAGCAGACATTGGATCTCCCCTTTACTGACACCCTGGAGCCTCCTTTGCTAAATTCTGCATTTCTGAGATGTCTTCACACTTTCGGCTCCTGTATTCCTACTAGACACCTCCCCACCAAAAATATGTATTTATTGGAACCTCAATGGAACCCTGTTTTCTCACTTCCAGTTTAAAATTTCAAGCCAAGCTTGGGGGGGAGGCTCACCTGTAATCCCAGTACTTGGGAGGCTGTGACAGGAGGATTGCAGATTTGAGACCAGCCTCAGCAACTAAGCAAAACCCTGCTTCAAAATAAAAATAAATAAATTTTTTTTTGCGGTACTGGGGATTGAGCTCAGGGGCATTCTACCTTCGACCTATACCCCCAGCCCTATATTTTATTCTTTATTTTGAAATCGGGTCTCACTAAGTTGCGGAGTGCCTCACTAGGTAGCTGAGGCTGGCCGCGAACCCGGATCCTCTGGTCTCAGCCTCCCAAATGCTGGGATTACAAGTGTGCACCACCACACCTGGCTATAACTAACTAACTAACTAAATAAATAAATAAATAAATAAATAAATAAATAAGGCTGAGGATATAGTTCAGAGATAGACTGTCTCTGGGTTCAATCCCGAGTACCAAAAAAAGAAAAAAAAATCACGTTTCAATTAAGTAGTATGTCTAAGAACACAGCTGGTCAAGAAAAGGTCGACTGACATCCTAGCAACATTTCAGTGGCCCAGGATTCCCTTTATCATAATGAAAACATATAATTGAGAATCTGAACTCCAAAGCAACAAGGCAAACATGACATGCATTCGGACTTTTTCTCCGAATTATGCCCTCCATAGCTTGATGTCTTTGGGGCCCCCTTCGGTCACACACACACACACACACAGAATTCAAAGTACTATAGCTGTGTCCAAAGACGTGCGCTTTTTGTCTCGAGGAAGCAGAAGGAAAAGCAAGATAATGCCTCAGTGCTTGCCGCCTGGAGGGAGGAGACCTGTTCCTGCTCATAATGCCCAGAGCGGTTCATTTCCTGCTCTGAAAGATATGAGGGTGACACCAACCTCCAGAAGTCTGTCCTTCCTGCTAATCTCCCTGGAATTTCTGTGTCCTTAAAATTTCCCCAGTTACAAAACAACTCACAGATGTGTGACACCCCAAGGGCATATGGGGTCCCTGCCACTCCTCAGTGTCCTGAACTGCCTTTGGGGACTTGGATTTTTGACCCAGTCACCTTTCGCCCACATTTCTTGACACAAATTCCTCAAGAACTAACCTAGAAGGGACCTGCTCTGGATTGAAGGGCTCCCTTCAGAGGTGACGCCGTCTCTCTGGCCAGGTACACAGAGCATGGAGTATTAATGGCAAGCCCCTGGGGTCCCCTAGATTGTAATAAATGCCCCCGTTTAGTGTTTACCAGTCCTGGACAGTGACGAACATTCAGATAAATGAAGTTGGCGCCTGCAAGATTTATGGTATACTTCTGTGCTTAGTAATGTTTAATCAGGAAGTTAACATATTGCGGTGTAAAATCCTTTACAAGCATGTTACAAAGAGAGAGCCGCCATTAGCACTGTGGCAGGCTGGGGGGTGGGGGTCACCCGGTGCCCCCCCCTTCCCCGCCTCTCAGGGATCCAAAGGAAATATGTAGGCGCCAAGAATGGTTCAGCAAGCACCATTTGCAAACATCAGGTTCTTTTCTCCTTTCTTTTTTTCCTGTGTCTTTCCTTTTATTGACTTGCCCTCCCCCCCCCCACTCTCTTCAGTTTCTCATTTTGGATAGGCAAAGTGATAAGAACAAGACATGATGTGTTCCTGTCTCTGGACACCCCCCATCCCAGTGCCTCCCCCCAACCCAGAGCAAGGGAATAGGGGGAGGTAAATTGGGGTCGGCAGAGGTGGTGGAGTTTAGTGTGTTTGGACAAGGCCAGGGAGCGTGGGGGGGGGATCAGCGTGAGGCGTCCCACCTGGAAGAGGGCGGGTGGCTCCGGCCCCAGTGCCGTAAGCCTGGCTCCACGAAGTCTAGCCAACATCTGGAATGGATATCAAGAGACGCAGGCGGCCTCGCTGGCGCGCCTGGCTACCTTTGTACTTCTCGTAGCAAATTGAAAAGCAAAACAGACATCAAGGATATATTTATATAACTGTCTTCGAGTTGCATTTTCAACTCCCATCTGCTACACATGATAAGTTTCAAGTGTTTTCTAATAAAAAGAAGAAGGAGGAAAGAAAAGGAAAGAAATGGAAGGGCGAGCGGAGTAGAAGGAAGGCCGGGGTGTGCCATGACTGGGCGCCTGAACTCGTGCTCCTTATTTGGTGTGGAGACCCATCTTGCTCGGGGATGGATCTTTTAAAAGGAAAAGTCATAACACGCCGTCCCGGAAGGTATTGCTGCTTAAAGATGTCCTGGCATTTTGCATGCCGTGTTTATTCAAAAGAATTTGCATTGGGTCACATTAAAGAGAAGGAGATCTTTCTTAAGTCCTTAAACCCCTGGCTCTGCTGGAGAAGGTTAGAGGGAGAGAAAAGCACACATTTTTGTTGTTAAGTCTTTGGAGAAAAGAGAAATGTGGAGGCGTGTGATGGCAGAGTGAGATATTTAGGGGGGAGAAATACAGCAGAAGATAGAAATGCATCAGACAGATCCAAGATAATTTAGGTTTGTCTACATTTAGGTAAGTATGCGAATCCAGATGTGTCTCTGTTGATTATGCAGGAACTAAGCTGGGAGCAGCTTCAGCCAGTTCTTTATGGGGTTGGATAGCAGCTACCAGCCAGGGCCCACACCAGACTTTTCCTGCTATTTCTTTTTCAGTTAATAGGAAGGGGGGAGAAAGAACTCAGGTAGAGCTCTCCTATAATTTGTCTTGTCCTACTAGGGCCAGGCTTCCCCAGGAGAAGCAAAGTCAGGAATCAAAAGACAAATACTCAGACAGTTCAGGATTTGTTAAAACAAACTGACAAACAAAAACACCTAGGCCTAAACATCTGGATGTATGGGTCAAAGGTAGGGAGTTCTCAGTGCTTCCATAAGCTGAATATTTTTCTCAGTTTGCCATTTGGAGGACAGTCCATGTCACATGTTGTTAGAGAAAGAGGAGTGACCGGTTCATCTGTTGTTTTTTCCCCCCAGTCCTTTTTTTCTTTCTTTCTTTCTACTGGCAGTTTTCTCTGTGTCCAAATGAGGATGGGCCTCTGCTGCTCCGGGACCGACCGCTGTGGCTGCATTAACATGCTGGGCGAGAAGCCAGCCAGTGACATGCGCTGGGATTCTCAGAAGACCTGCCGACTGCAGCCCCAGCTAGCGGGGGAAGAGCAAGACCTCGAAACGAGACAGACAGACGTGAGGTCAAATCTGGGCTCAGCCACCGACTGCCACGTGACCTGGAACAGGGCGCTCAAGCTTTCTACTGCTCAGTTACCTCATCTGGAAAAGGAACCAAGTGCTACATAGTTCAAAGGGCAGCTAGGAGGATTAATAGGTTAACACTTGTAAAATACCCCAGTGCATACTTCTAGTAGGATTTAATAAATCAAATGTGCCCAGCACAGTGGTGCATGCCTGTAATCCCAATACTTGGGAGACTGAGTCAGGAAGATCTCGTGTTCAAGGTCAGTCTCAGCAACGGAGCAAGACCCTGTTCCAAAAAAGGAAAAAAAAGGAGCTGGGGTACAGCTTTGAGGTAGATTACCCCTGGGTTCAATCCCCAGTATCAAGAAATGATATGTAATTTGGTATGTAATTTTACTACCCTAAGTCTCCTAGTCAAGTAAGCAAGGTGCATGAGAGCCTCAATTTACCTGTGACAGATGTCCTCGGGTAAACTGAGGCACACGTCCCTCTAGACTCAGCCTCCAAGCCCTTTCCCTCCAAGATCTCCTTATACACACCCCTCAGTGATGAGACTCAGCACACCCAGCTAAGTCCCTGTGCTCCTTTGCTCTCCGCTGAGCTGGTCCCTCCAGTCAACAGGAGCAGGTGGAGCAGTACTTAATTAACCCCTGCTTAGTCATCCCTCCCTGCTGTGATCACCAGTTCCCAACCTGCCCAGGGCTCCTACTGCTCTTCTACTGGAAATAGGTGAGGGGCGCCGGACTGAACTCCTGGCCCCTTTCACCAAACACCCTTCCTCCTCCACATTCCTCGAGTTTATTTTCTCATACAAGAGCCCTGGCTTGGGCATAGGAGCTGCGAAGAGGACTGTAGCTAGCACCCAGAGCGGTCACAGGATTTGCAGGATCAACGTGAGCCCTGAAAGCTACAGAGAACAAGCTGTCCATTTCAGAGTATTCAAACGTGGGAACTGATCGTCAGGTCTCAGATGATTGTTTTACTCAAGGCTACTAAATGCATGCTTTCACTGGAAATATGCGAGCGCATTCCTTTGAGACAGAGGGCAGACTTCTAGTTCCACTCTTGACATTACAAAGAGAAAAGAAAACCCCCCATCATAAAATGTGACTGCGGTTCCCAGCTCCCATTCTCTGTAGTGTAAGAGACATCAGCGTTAAGGTTGGTTCTCAGGGGCTGATCGGGTCCCGGGTCGCTCTGAGGCACAGTCTCTGCACCTGTCCTTTGCAGGCACAGAAGCCAAAGCTGGCTGCAGACCCCAGGGCAGGCAGACACCCAAGGGACTCTGCTCAGATGCTCCCGGAGGCCACACAGCATCCAGCATGGACCTCACCCGTCTCAACAGAGAGGGAACCAAGGGTATGCAGGACACAGACATGTCCTTCCCGGCGTTGTCCAGGGGCCAGAGACCTGCCAAGACTTCCTGGCTGCACGCCCAGTGCCTTGGATAGGGAGGATGGCGATCGCCGCTCCCAGCTCATGGACCTGTCGTGAAGACTGAAGGAGATAAAGCACTTAAGTCCCTGGGGGCAGCACCTGCCACTCGGGTGACTCCAGCACCAAGGTGTGAGCTCACGTCCTGTCAACTGCTGTCACTGCACACGGGCTTCTGGGAGGAACGTGGACGCACAGGCTACTGTGCCATCCAAAGGCATCTCCCACCACCATGAGCGGCCGCCTGAGTGCTCCCCCGAGTGATCCCTAGTGCTCCCATCAGGGAACCCCCAAAGGCGTCTCCACAACCAGGAGCGGCCACCCCATGCTCCTCCAAGTGCTCCCCCTGGTGTTCCCCCAGTGCTCCCCTCCATGCTCCCCCAGTGCTCCCCTCAATACTCCCCCCAGTACTCCCCCCAATGCTTCCCTCAATGCTCCCCTCAGTGCTCCCTCCAGGACTCTTCCTAAGATTTCCCACAATGCTCTTGAGTGCTCCCCAAGTGCTCTTCCTACTGCTCCTCTGTGGGCGTCAGAAGCAAACCACGGAAACACAGCCCACGGCCCCCATGGCCACGATGGTTTTAACGATTCCATACTTCTTCACCAAACAGTGCCTCAGGAGGAACAAATGGTTAATTGGGATTAATAGGTAAAAGTAATAATTCTTAGGAGTCTGAAATTTAGAAAGCACTCCATCTGTTCTTTCTAAGAGATGCATGAATAAGAAGCATGCACGTGTAGTCAGAGAGGAAGGCAAAGGTATTAAATGTATGTGTGCACCCTGTTGGCTAACTCTTAGTGGAGGCCGTTGCTTTGGGTCGAGCTCCTCCACCAGCCTAACGGAGCAAAGCAATGTGGAGTGACTCTCGGGAGTTCCGGCCACCAAGTCCAAGCCACTTGGGCAGCCTGCCAACACCAGGAGAGAAAGAGGTCAGCCAATTCCCCGAAGAGGCCGGCTTTGGCCGCGATAAGAAAATCCCCTGCCTTAACCTTTGCAAGGAAAGTGGTTTTCAGTGACCCGTCTGCTGTATGCTCCCAGATCCTGTTTCCTCCCCCTCTTCTGTCTGCAAAGCCCCCGCCTCTGCCCAGCTCACCAAAACATCCATTCTATCCTCTAGAATGAAGTGTCACCCAATGCTAGAATCATAAGTAAAAGCCAGTTGAAATCTCTAAGCTACGTTTGTTGTTGATTTTGCCCTTTTTCTTTTGACAACACACACACACACACACACACACACACACACACACACACACACACAGCTTTATTTTCAACCCTGGATGATCCTAGTATGTTTTCTGGTGTCTTGTTATTTTGGAGGCAAGGTTCCAGTTACCTCAAATTTTATAACTTAAGAAAGTCTTTCTCCCCAAGTTTCAACAAACACATTGCTCTTTGGCCATCAACATTGGCTGTTTCTCAATTGACAAAATTTCCAGTTTTGCTCAATGTCTAGAGGAGTATCAGGAAGAGTTTGGACTCTTACCTAAACTGTGTTTGTCCAAAGAGGTCAACATCAAGCCCAAAAGAGTTTTGATCCAGAAAATAGTAGTCATGTCTCCAGCCACCGTGAGACACTCATGGAAAATTACAACACAGATGTTAACTCTGGATCTTTCTTCTGTTGCCCAATATCCCGGGAAGCTAGAGAACAAAATCAGAAGGCAGAGAGTAAGAAAGTTCACGTGTTCAGGAAAGAGAGAAAGCAATGTGGTAGTCCATCTCCATGCTCGGGAGAATCAGGAGGAAGGCAAACAGCACCCAGCTGCTGAAGACCAAGGGTCTGAACAGGGCAAAGGGGAGAGAAAAAGGTGCGGGCTGCAGAACACTGGCTGTTCTGGCCCAGCTAGATCCGAGCCTGAACATGGCTACTTCCGGCTGTAAGACATGGCGTGTGACTTCGCCACCCTCTGCCTTGGGCTGTTCATCTGCAAAGTAGGAGTGGAAGTAGGTGCTCTTTTCTAGTGCTGCTGGGAAGCTTGCATGAAGTAATAAACATGAAATGCTTAGAACAGTGCCCTGGTGCAAAGTGCGTTGAATACATTCTGCAAATAAGAGAATTAAAAAGAATTGTTTCCCACGCTTACGGCACTAAGGGGCAAAAGCTAACAGTAGCATAGGAGTGGTCATCATGGCTACTGAGTGGGCCTGGGCTTTCCATTCATGGTGGTAGACATGTCTTGGAACTAGATAGAAGGGGGCATTACGTAACACTGGGAATGGACTAAATTGTACATTTTTAGCATGGCTAATGGCTAATTTGAAGTTATGTGAATTTTTCTTAATTATTTTGGAAGGAAGGAAAGAAGGAAAGGAAGGAAGGAAGGAAGGAAGGAACGAACGAAGGAAGGAAGGTCGGTTGGCTAGTGATACCTGTAGGTCTAAATGTCCTAAAGAAAGCACAGCTTTTGAGAAGATTCCCAGCACTCCAAGATGACCCCAGCTGGGCCCGGAGTCAGAGCAACAGCCTGTGCCTCCCCAGGCCTCCCTTGGCTTTCTGCCATCTGTCGCTGGCCCAGACTGTCGCCAGACCATCTCAAGATTTCCTTGCTGCAACTCATTTGGGTCCCCTCAGATCATAAGTATTCAACTAGAGAAAAGATGCTCACACACCTGGTCCTCCCGCCACAGGGGAGACTCGTCACCCAGGACAGGTGGCTGGTTCGGTGCCTCATAAAGAGAGGTCAGGACTGGATTCCCACAGGTTCCTTCCTCCAGGGGAAGGCTCCTTCGTGTTCAGATTAAATAATTCCAGAGGGGGGGACGCCTGCCCCCTCTTGTTCTTGAAGCCATCCCCAGCTCAGTCTCCAGGAAGCAGCAGAGGCAGGCCTTTTCCACCCCTACGCCCTTTTCCTTGAGGAGTAGGGGAGCAGCAGACGCTCCTGCATCTGGAGGCAAGAGGAGAGCCCCCAGCCTTGGGAGTATGGCGCAGATCCAGCAGGCCAGCCAGAGAGCTTGCAAATGTGCTTTACAGCTCTGAGCGACAGCTGAACCCTTCAAAATGCTCTCAAACAGCATGTGCCTTTCAGCTGAGTTCCCAGAATCGCGCACCTCCCGGTGCCGAGCAGAGCCGGCTCCAGCCCTGGCAGCCGTGCTGAGCGGGGCACGGCTCCTTCAGCTAGCCTGGGCCAGGCCAGAGCTGCAGCAGATGTCTTCAGAACCCAAAGATGGTCACTTACGTAGGCAGCCTGGCTTCCTTAGCACACTTTGTTCGGAGTCTCTCCCTGTATTTTGGTGCTGTTTTCCAAAATCATTTTTGTGATCTCATTCTCGTTCAGTCAATATTTACCGAGGACCTGCTACGCGTCTGTCCCTAGGATACTGGGACTCAGAATGTGAAAACGAATTAAAAGTGGTCGTTAACCAGTTTGGGAGGGGCGGGAGCTTTGTGGGAAAGGATATTTATAATACAAGTGACAAATGACAGGACTGCTCGCAGCTCCACAGGCCACAGAGGAGGCTACTGCAAGCTTCCTCTGGACCAGATGTCAGGGAAGGTAGAACCCTGTTGAGTTTGGGGATTTGGGGAAAAGGAGACAGGAAAGGGATTCCCCAAAGGAATTTCCAACAGAAGCGACCACCAAAATTATATGAAGTAAAAAAGATGTGTTTCAGGATATTGAAATTATTTTCTCCTGGCTGAATTGCAGTCACTTTTTAAAAGGGACCTAAATATTCCCAGAAAAAAAAAAAAAAGATAAGAGTGTGAAGGAGAGTGGAAGGAGAGAAGGAGGGAAAAAAGAGAATCATGAATGACTTGGTTCTGATATCATACACAGTGGGGTCGCCGAGCAGACAAGCAGAAATGGCCTTGTCGTTGTCGTAAGTAAGGTAAAGAAAAGTAAGGAAGGAAAATTAACTCCAAGAAAGGAGTTAACTAGTTCCAGGTTAGCTAATGGCTAAGATTGTGTGTGCCTGCGTGCATGCGTGCGTGCGTGGAGTTGTCTTTGATTCATATAATGACCATCCAAAATATGTCTTCTTTTTATTCTGATTTTTAGCCACATAAGGTTCAATGAAGTATTTTTACTACAGCAACAAAGTCACAAGGATTATAAAAAGTCTAAAAAGTGAAGCCACAAGACAAGGGAGAGGAGGTTGATGGTTGTCCACCAAAATCAAAAAAAAAAAAATGCCCGGTTAATGTTTATCCTCAAAGATCAGAACCGAGCAGGGGACCATCAACTTCCTAAAAGACTGAGCTTTCTGCTCATGCAAAGGTGACCGAAAAGAAGTGGGAGGCCACCAGCCTCAAGGAGGGGAAAGCTGTGGACATTAGACTCCAGCTTTTAAACAGCAGGTTTGACTCAAAACACCGTAATGTGAAGAGTCATTCTAACAGGAAACTCTACAGCCTCAAATTCTCCAGAAACAAAAAGTTAAATCCAAGCACTGTTTCCAGGTGATGGATGGCTCATTCTTGCAGGTGAATCCAGGGAAGCTACAGATGGGCGTGGAGTTAGCCCTGTTGTAGGCCCATCTGGGATGAGCAGAAGAGAATCCATGAAAATTCCCTTAAAGCTTGGAAACCCTTTTAATACGCTGAACACACTGGATGACCGGAGAGGATGTCTTCCCTCCATCCGCACGTTTCAGCTGCTCCATAATCAGTCCAGAAATCTCACTCCCACTGTCCACAGGAGTTTTTTTATCCTCTCTGCTAAAAAATTCCAGCCTTGGTCAAAATGCCATACAGACTGTACCATGGGAAAAGTTCTCACTTCAGAAGAACAATTGTCTGCTGCAGAAATAAAGTGATGCCATTCCTATGAAATCTATAAACTCAAAACAGGGACACAGAACCAGTGGTTGCCAATAACTTTAACTTCATTTATCTATATTTGGCAAAAATTGTGCTGCAGCTGGAGATGAAATGCTGAGCTAGATAACTGCAGAGACGTGAGCTCCAAAACAGTAATTACTAAGCTGTGCTGCCTTGTGTAAGATTTCACTTTTATTTATTATATTTAAAGCAACTCTCTAACTCTGTACAGTGCAGACAGCATTGTCTATTTAGGCAATCGCTGCTCCTCGGAGCTTCTCCACCTCGAAATTGGTCCTCGAAGGTGCTTCAAGGGAGACACAAGATCTCCCCGGTGGCCACATTAGTACATTTTAGAAGGCAGCCTCACCACCAACTGCACCTCTCTTTTGTCCGTAATTGGAAGAAACTATTTTCATTTTCAACGCAAACTTGGCTTATCGTATACTGTGTACCATTCTGATGATGTCTCTCTCTCTCTCTCTCTCTTTTTTTATCAGTGGAGATATTGATAATTATAATTGGCAGGCTGAGGAAGAGGGCTAGAAATATCTCATCAGCTGCCACAGAGTGGAAAAGTAGGGGGAGAAAAGTGGTGGCAATTGCACCCCTGAAGGGGGTGCCGGAGGAAGATGGATCCTCACGGCCATTGTCTATGCAGTCAACATCTGTTTCTTCTAGTGGGTGATGATTTTCATAGACTTATGGAAATTAGAGATAGAATGGACCTATCAGGTCATCCAGCTCAGGCCTCAGCCAGTGGAGGACTATTCTGTACAAGGAAGACTATTTCTTTGCTCTCCTACAAAGCCACGGTGTTCGCAAATGGCTTCCCAACAGGGGACAGTTGTAAGTGGACTCCAGCAATAAAGGAGTTGAAATATTATTAAGAATCTACCTCAGCTCAACAATAGCCTTTTATGTGCTGATGAGACTTGGCAAGATGGAATGACAGCAATTTACAGAGTCTAGGACAAATGCCACTAGGATCTTACAAACTCTATTTGGAGGAAACTTGTATTATTTTAAAAGAGGAATAAAGGACTGGCCAAGCAGTTATTGAAGTTGTTTTTTTAATCCAGTTCTAAAATTATTTCCAAAAGTTTAAATATCTGAGATTTAAAATACTTTTTTTTTTTTATTTTTCTATATAATGACAAACTGTTTCATTTTTTGACTAATACTTTTTTTTTTTTTTTTGCGGTACTGGGGGTTGAACTCAGGGTCATTCTACTTCTGAGCTATACCCCCAGCCCTATTTTTATTCTTTTTTTTTGAAACAGGGTCTCACTAAGTTGCAGAGTGCCTCCCTAGATAGCTGAGGCTGGCTGCGAACCTGGATCCTCCAGTTTCAGCCTCCCAAATGCTGGGATTACAAGTGTGTGCCACCATGCCCGGCCAATTTTTTTATTTTTTATTCTTGTTTTAATGAGCTTTTATTGGTGCATTATGGTCTCACCTCATAATGTAAATCATGTTGACAATGACATACATGCGCACAGCACCAGGTGGAATCTTTAACTTAAGAAAAATCTTCAGTGTTCAGCCCACAACTCATGCTTTCTAATGAGTAGAGACCAGGCATTATTTTTTAAATCATGATTCCCGTTCCCTTAGGTTAAGCCATAACTCATGTAGCCAATGCCACACACATCCATGATGCTCTCTGTTCATCACATTAAACTCAAGAAGCAGCAACTCAGATCAGGATTTAGCCATTTAGAGATTGCTTGCTTTGGATTGAAAATGCCCCCAATGCCTCATGTGTTAGACAAGGCAGCCATATCTGACTGTGGAACATGGCTGTTGGAGAAGGGCCCCAAGAACAGTGCTTTCCTGGGCCAGATTGCTCTGGCTTCCTTCTTTTCTCTCTCCCCTGTCACCATGAGCTGACACAGTTCTTACCCTCTCCCTCTGCTCCTGGCCATGATGCCCTGGGGACCTGCAACCCTGGCTCCTGCTTAAAAGTTGATCTAACACAGACTGAAATCTCCAGAACTGTGAGCCAATACACTTCTTTTTCCTCTAAGTTTTGTGTGTTGAGTGTTTGGATCACAGGGTGAGACTGCTGAAACAGAGGTGCATGGTACAAACTGATAAGCGAATGAAAATTCTCTCTGAAGCAAGTTAGGAATGCCAGTCTATTGGTATGTGAATTATTAACCTCACTTCTCCACCCACAAATTATCATCATTTATACTACGGATTGAGTCGTGCTTTGGTCTGAAATATTTTGTAACCCAAGTAAAGCTGTTCACACAAGAAAATCCTCTTTCACACAATTGTGTCATCTTTTATTTGAAGGCATGACAATAACCCAAAGTTTTGGTGAAATTATTTATTGCAATTAACATTGTCGACAGATATTTAGTTGGAATTTATTTTATATGTGACAGATAAAGGCAATTAAGAGGCCTTCTTTATTCTATTTACATTATTTTATGTAATGGTCATAGTTATTCTACAAAGAAAGTTTTGAGCATCTGTTATAGTCAGAGCACCCAGCTAGGAGGGATGCACAGGAAGTAGAAGGTGCCACAGCCTCTATCTTTGAGAAGATCATAATATGGTAAGAGGGACAGAGAGAAATGTGAGCATTATCCAGTGAATTGAAAGAGGCAAATACAAGGTGAGATGGAAACACAGAAGAGGTAGAGGCAGACCAAGTCCTACCTCCCAGAAATTCATACATCAGCATGTGTCACGGCGATGTGTACTTAGGAAGAAATGGTCTATAGACTGAAGTTATACAAATATGTATAAACTTTATGGTATCTTTCAATTTGTGACTCTGGAAACAATATCCAGAAAGGCAGGTTATAGAGGCGTCACGAGAAATACATTCCTATTCAGTCTAAAAGCAGGGCACAAGATAAGAATCGGGAAATCCAAGTTTTGTCTCTTACCACATGTGGACTGAGTAATCTTGGGCAAGTTGCTCATTCGTTCCCCACAGTCTTTTTTGTAACAATTGTGCAGGGTAGTCACTTAATGTCTCTGAACACCAATTCCTATAAAATAGACATAAAATATCTACTCTGTTGTGAGGACAAATCCGATAATATATTCAACCTGTAGAGACATTCTATGTTGAGTGATTATCTACTAAGTCTGTAAATTTAAATGTTTTGTAATTACTTACACATGTCCATACAAAGTTAAAAACATTAAATTTCTGTGTTCCTAAGCTTCTTTTTTATTACATGGGCAGGCACTTTTTTGTTCATTTCACAGATACTTAACACACACTTATTGTGTGCTAAGCCTGGGCAGAATATACAAAGTGGACTTGGGCTGAGTACTGTCTTTAAAAAGGCATAATTTGAGAAGAGGTACCCATGATTACCTTTTTGATACTTTGGTTCTGTGTCTAATTTTGCTAAGTTTCTTATGGAAACTCAGTCATAACAAACTACGTGGTCGTATCAGAATCGCTGTAGACAGGCATGGGTATGAACATCCTTTCCCACTTGTTGCCACGTGTCCTGACGTGCATGGGTTGGGCTCGCTCTTGGGGTGGCCGTGGTGATATGCACCCAATCCACATTAAAGGACTTAGACGTCTGCTACTTCTACGAGATTCAGCTGTCAAATCCCCAAGGTACTTCCCATCCAAAATCAATGTGGCCCTTAAGTTTCTTCCACCTGGGAGACAGTGCGTGGCCCACACACAGACATTTTGGGGCTGAGAAATAGTATTTCAAACTGATGTTTCTGTTGCTCTTCTTTCTGAAGAATTCTGGAGCATGCCCTAATAGCATTCATTCTTTTCTTGGTTTCCAACTTCTTTAGTTGTGACTCGAGCTTCCTGGCTCTTTCCTGCTATTTCCTCATCCTTGATTTTCACAGTACAGCCCTCAGTACATTCCCTGTTTCATGGAAGTTTATTGCAAGAGAACCAAATGGTTCCGATCTGAGCACATGACAAAGAGAACCAAACCAGCTGAAGTTATAAAGACACTGATCTACCATTGCTAGGGCAAGGGGCTGGAAACTGGGCCATTTTGCCCAGTCTTGACCATTTTGCCTTCTACAGTTACTTCACTCTTTTATACTTTTGTTGTCATTTTTCTTTCGTTGATGCTATTTTGCCAAACAACTCTGGATGTCTGATGGGAAAAAACATGTGTGATTCACCTCTTAAAATCTTTTAAATCCCAGAAACCAGCATGGTTCTGGAAAAAGCCCACTCTTGGTTTTAGAAGTGATTTTGCACTGATCCAGCTGCCCTCCCACCATGGACATTCTTGGGTCAGGAACTGGTAAACAGAGCAGCCAGTTCTGGGGACAGATGAGAGCTAATTTATCCATAACAGAACCATACCAACTATGTTGACCTTACCAGCTCCTCTCTCAGAACAGCAAAGAAGACGAAGCCAGGCATGATGGTGCATGCTTGTAATCTCAGTACTTGGGAGGCTGAGACAGGATGATCGAAGGTTCGCAGCCAGCCTCAGCTACGCAATGAAGCCCTCCACAACTTAGTGAGACCCTGTTTTAAAATAAAGAATAAAAAAAGGGGCTGGGTATAGCTCAGAGGTAGAATGCCTCTGGGTCTCTGGGTTCAATCCTGCAGTATCACAAAAAAAAAAAATTAAAAAAGAAGACAAGGCATAAGCAAATGAATAGACCACACTTAAGGACAAATATGGTAGACGACACTTAAGGGCAGATATGATCCGAGATGTGAATTCTACGTTGTGTCTTAAGCTATAAGTATTCGGTAGTCTCTACCTTGTGAGTCATATGACCTGGTACTCCTCCAATGATCTCTGTAAACAATGACTGCATAAAACGAGCTGAAAAGCAAGTTTACAGTTAAGTTTATTTCTGGGAAAATATTTAAGATTTATTTTTGACAAGGAGTCATACTATGTGTCTGGGAGTCGTAAGGAAGACCATGGAGATGCTTCATCAACAAAGAACCCAGTTTCTTCTCTGGATGGTGTCACAAAATTATCTTAGAACTCAGTACAAGACACAGACAAGAAGAAAGGAGTCTCTATAGTGATTACATCACCACTGTCCCAGGAACAAAACAGACCCTGCATAACTGGTAAGGAGTTAGTATCTGATAATCAACCTCCCTGCTGCCTCCTCCCTGCCAGTCAAGGTCTGTGCTGTGCAGAGCTTTCTCCTCTGCTTCTCTTGGGAGCTACTATTTATCCCTTTATGCTACTATGACCCTCCCCAGCCCCAGCTCATCAGCCACAGAACCTCAGCTACTCATCAAGCACCCTTCCCAAGGGCACCATGCGTTCCATTCCTCCTCTGGGCTCCCACATCCTGGCCAGGATGCCCTGTTCAGCAAGCGCCTGGGGTGACGGTTGTTCTTTCATTGATTTCCCCTTAGAGGGCTCCGAGTTTCCCGAGGACAGGAGCTGCCTTCCTGATCAACCTGCACCCACACCAACCTTAGTATCAGTGGCATGCACACCTGCTCCTCCGGTCCCCAGGCCAAGAGCTCCTGACCCATCAGTTACTTTGTCGCCTCACTTTTTGTAACTCCATTATTGAACAAGAAAACAAGATCTCCCTGTGCAAAAACTCATCTCACATCTGGGATGGGAACATCACCTTAAACCCACCCCTTCTTACAATTCTCCTCATTAAGAGTTGGCACACAGCTGGGCGTGGTGGTGCACACTTGTAATCCCAGTATTTGGGAGGCTGAGACTGGGGGATCCGGGTTTGAGATCAGCCTCAGCTACCTAGCGAGGTACTCTGCAACTTAGTGAAACCCTGTTTCAAAATAAAGAATAAAAAATAGGGCTGGGGTGTAGCTCAGAGGTAGAATGCCCCTGAGTTCAATCCCCAATACCACAAAAAAAAAAAAAAAGAGTTGGCACACACCAGGTTGGCTGCAAGACAATCAGAACTAGCTGACAGTCTATCTAGCTGTACTTTCCTGGCCTGTCCCACTGCTGGCTTTTGGTGACACACCTCGCCCCCGGCCACTGTCCCAAGGTGAAGCCTTCCAGCTGCCCTCCGCATGCAGTGGTCCGTTCTTCCAATAGGAAAGTGTGGTGCCAGCTGGAATCACAGCTGCAGCCTCTGGGGGACCCTATCAAGACTGGTTACTGTCACCCTGATCCTGGTAGAGGCAACTGGACCCCAATTACCCCCACATTTGTTCCAAGGGGAAAATGTTGTAAAAGATTGTGCATGGGGCACAGACTTCACTCGGTCCTCTGGAGGAGATTAAATGGTTCTGTCTTCGGGGCTCTGACATCATTGCAAATGTATGAACATTGGCCTGAAGCTTAATGCATTTCAGCCATCCTGCATTCTCCACTCCAGCCGGGGCCGAGGAGGTTCCTCTGCTTAACGCAAAACAGCCAGAAACCAGATGAAAGCGATTTTCCCACGTGGCTCCTTCATTTTTCTTTCCAGTCTCTGAGTGGAAGCCCACACCTCTCACCTTGCAGCTCTCTGGGAATGTGGGAACGTTGCCATTTGTGTGGCCCTTGCGGGAAACAATGCACATTCCCCAAATTCCTCTCAGGACAGAGGGGACCTCCGTGTGGCTGCCCACGCTCTGCAAACACGGGAAGTGGGGACCAGCAGCAGGGCGGAGATGATCAGTCCTGAACAGTGCTGGACCGTCCATCAGCAGATTGACACTGTACACCGACTCAGTTCAAGGAAATCCTGCCACGCACCGGATTCACACTGTGTTCAAGACAGTGCCGGGCCAGTCCTCATGGGTCTCCCATTTCTTCAGGGATGCACGATTAATCCCTTGAATCGCAGTGGTGTCTCGTGTTGCAGAGAAGGAACAGCAGAGGGGAGAATACAAGACACTGAGCTGAACTTGCTTCACCAGGTTGGTCCAGACTGCCCCAGAAAGTGAGGCTGTAGTTGAAATCTGAAGTGTGATTCCCACGGAGCTTGGTAAAGAGGAATCCAGAGGAGCTTTATGGGTTAAGCTGAAAAAAAAAAAAAAAAAAAAAAACAGGGAATGAACAGACGCCATGGAAGCTGGGAATTGAAATCAGTGCTGAATGGCTGAGGGGCTCTTAGCAGGGAAGAGAGATCATGGGCAAAATCAGGACACAGGGCCCTGGTATGCCCTGGCAATGATTTTTAATTTTACTCTAAATTCAAGGGAAGCTACTGAAATGGTTTTGAGCAAAAGGACAAAAAGATCAGATTTATATTCTAAAGGATTATTTTGGCCACACAGAGAATCAAACGGTTTGAGGGTAGAAGTCAAGATTGAAGCAAACATGGGAAGTACTCGAATGCCCATCCACAGGTGGCTGGCTAAACCGAAGGTGGCATGCCCATACAGTGGAATATTATGCAGTCAGAAGAAGGAACGCAGTGCCAACAAGGGCTGCAATGTGGACGAACCAGGAAGTCATTATGTTTGGTGAAAGGGGCCCAGCACAAAAGGCCACACTGAATATGATTCCATTTTCATGAAGTATCCAGAAGAAGGCAAATCCACAGAGACAAGAAGGGGATCAGAGGTTTCCAGGGGACGAGGAGGATGAGAAAGGGCATGGGTGGTTGGTGACTGCTTCTTGGGCATGGGCTTTACGTGTGAGGTGAGGAAAACTTACGAAACAGTGATTCACTTGTTGACAGCATTGCAAAGGTATTGGCTGCACGACTACCATTTAAAGTGATTAAAATGGTAACGTTTAGCTGGGCCTGGTGGCACATGCTTGTAATCTCAGTTCTTGGGAGGCTGAGATAGGAGGATCGAGGGTTTGAGGCCAGCCTCAGCTACTTGGCAAAGACCTCCACAACTCAGCGAGACCCTGTTTCAAACTAAAGAATAAAAAATAGGGCTGAGGGTGTAGCTCAGATGTAGAATGCCCCTGGGTTCAATTTTTAGTACCACACAAAAAAAGGTAAAGTTTCTGCTGTGTATATTTAACACAATTTAAAAAGAGCCCATGACAGACGACAGGGGAGGGGCTGTTGTGATGACATGGGAGGGGGGGTGCAGCCTGGCCAAGGCGGTGGTGAGACAGCTGAAGCACTGGGCAGATAAGTCAGGAGAAGATCCTCAAGTTGGGGCTTGTTATCATTAGATCTGAACTGTTCCCTGCAGGGCTCACTTATTAACATTTGGAGCTGATGTAGTTGAGTCATGAGGATTGCCATCCCAGCTGGTAATGGATTAATCCAGGCGGTGACCCAGGACAGTAGGGTGTGGCTGAGCTGGGTTCCTGGGGACTGTATATGGTTCCTCCTGCCCTGTGTCTGGCCTCCATGATGTGAGGAGGACAGCCCATGTGCTCTCCCTCTTTTTGCTTTCCCGCCACGCCACCATGTCCTGAGATCCTTGGTCCCCGGCCTCACCCCAAAACACAAGAAAATAGATCTTCTTCCCTCTAAGTTACATGGCTAGTCCTTTAGATTATAGCTACAAGAATGCTGACCAGAACCTCGCTGCAACATAGACCAGCAGGAAGCCCTGCAGGAAGCTGGCCGGTCAGCATCAGGACAGGACGTTGGCACCTGCAGGAGGGCAGGGGTCCTGGGCACTACATGGGTAGCAAATTGCATAGGTACAGGGGGCTGAGTGGAAGCATTTTGAAGGATCAGGGTCACCCCTTTCAGGGGAGTCCTGCTGCCCAGCTCCAGATGAGTGCTAGGTCAAAACATGTCCCCAGCATCATCAGATCTTCTGAGAAGTCAAAACAAAAGATTTACATGTGCAATTTTCCAATTTTTTTTGTAGATGGCCACTCATTCAAAAAGCTTTGAAACATACACGAGCCATAGGAAGGCACAGCTCACAAGGACTGCTGTATTGACAACTTTAGCTTAACACATGCTAAAATTAAAAATAGCATCAAACCCAGCCCCTGCCCTCACCAAGTTTACCATTCAACTGTGGGAGATGAGCAAGAATATGGCCTAGTCTGCCATATTTCTCTACCAAGAAATATGGCAGACTAGGCCATAGGGATCAATGTCAGGTGACTGGGTGCGTCCGTGCTCTGTGAGTGCCAAGTGCCAAGGGAGGACAGAGTAGGGGGTTAATGCAGGGTCAAGGATGGGGGCAGTGTGCCAGAGCAGGAGATAGAGTAGGCATAGGAGCAGGTGCACATGTGCCCATGCACATGGAGAAATCCGGAGTGCTCACAAGGAGACCCAAGGCAGAGCCTCATGCACATGGAGTGAGCCGTGGTCCCAGCCAGTGCCTGGGTGGACATGCAGGGTGGGTTCCAAGGAAGGAGCTCAGTATGTGTGACTGAGCCAGGTCAGACCAGTCTGGATAGGATTCTCAGGTGAACCTCTGTCTGCTTGTCCTCTTCACCCTGTGAGTAAGGGAAGGAGTCATGCATCAGGGTTATGGAAGGGGTTGGGCAGGGGGCGCGGGGCACTGGGCAAATGAGATTAGCAGGGGTTTACTAGCCACAGGTACTCACAGCCTGGGGAGGAGGGTGCTGGGCCTGCGCTCAGGGCCCTGCAGACTCAGGGGAGGGGTACCCCTGCTTCCCAAGGGAGGCTGGGATTGGTCTGTCTGAATAGCTGGCAGGCTGGCAGGAAGGATACCTGTTAGTTAGATCAAGACTGCAGGGGTGAAGCTGGAACTGCTGTTGGGGGTGTCTAGCTGGGTTGACTTTTCCAGGAGTTTGGGCACATCTCTGGCAAAAGCAGGCCCCTGGGGTCCTGTGAGGCTCACAGATGTCAGGACAGCACCTGAAATTGCAGGCTTTAGCATGAGCCCTCTTGGAAGCAGCTTCTCAGACCCAAACGGGACAGTGGTGCTCCCTGCACAAGGCTCTTCATTCCTTATGTGGGAGGAAACCCCAGCTCCGGTAGCAGGCAGCACTCAGAGTCCTACTTGTTCACCATCACCCCTGAGGCCTTGCTGACTCAGCCAGTCAGTAAGGGGACACTGCAGGCACCTGTTTTCTCTCTCCCCTTGCTCCACCCCACCCTGCACATCTGGTCCCACGGGTTGGTCCTATCACAGCATCGCTGAAGTTGTAACCCTTTGGTGCACACAGCACTGCAGCGTGTGCACAATCCATTCACACCTATTACCGCATTTCTGCTACTCAGCAAGACTTCAAGCAGATATTACTAATATTACTACCTCCATCTCGCCGATGAGAAAATTGGGTTCAGAGAGGTTAATTAACTTGCTCAAGATCCAACTGTGAACAACATCGCTCCAAAACTGGGAATGCAAGTCCAATATCATTTTCCCAATGCTAGCATTTCTGTCCTAGAAAAACAGATCTCCCCATCTCTGCTCCTGATCCGCCCCAATAATGCAAAAATTCTGTCTTCCTTCAGTCAGAAGGACTTGGTGCTCCAGTCATTGCAAGCAGTCCTTCTGTCCCACCACAAATCCCCCAGCATTTGACCAAACATCCCTTTGCATTCTTAATTGAAAAATGTAGCCGGGCGTGGTGGCGCACGCTTGTCATTTCAGTACTTGGGAGGCTGAGATATGAGGATCCAGGTTCAGCTACTTAGTGAGGCCTTCCACAACTTAGTGAGACCCGGTTTCAAAATAAAGAATAAAAAATAGGACTGGGGGTGTAGCCCAGAGGTAGAATGCCCCTGGGTTCAATCACCAGTACCACACAAAAAAAAGAAAGAAAGAAAGAAAGAAAGAAAGAAAGAAAGAAAGAAAGAAAGAAAGAAAGAAAGAAAGAAAGAAAGAAAGATGTCACAGTCATTGGCAATGATTAATTTCCTTGTTTCCTTTGTAAACTGTATAAGGTAGAAGCAAACTTCCTGAACTCAAGGACCATAAGAGATTGTTTGTATACATGCATGTGAACCCATGTATATGTGTTTGTGTATGTGTGTGCTCCGGGACCTTTAATCCTAACAATATCTGTACTATGGGCAAATACATCACAGGCTGATAATAAATGCTTATGGGAGTGAAAATGAAATTAGTCTTAAATCGCTTAGATTTCACAAATAACACTTCCCTAGCCCCTTGAGTGCTTTGGGGAGAGCCAGATATCTTGACTTCACTATGAATGGGTGCCTGTAAGCTAGTGGCCAACCTCAGGAATGTTCTGGCTTAGAAGCCTAAAGCAAAGCCCCACTCTTCCCTAGACAATGGTTCCGTTCATCTCAGAACATGTCACCCAACCTGAAACCAACGTGGACTCATTCTCAAAAGCTGTCTCAACCACTCCTGTCCTCCCCCCTCTTTCACGGAGGAAGACGAAGTCAGCTCTATGCTGAGAAAGGGTCGCAGAACCATTCCTGCCTGTCCCTAGCATCTGGCCCCTGGGGAATTGGCTTACAGGGATACAAAAGGATTAGTCCACTGATCCGAGGAGACATTGGCAACCAGAGCTCGGCATTCTCTATCTGACCCATGACACCAAGGCCAAAGCTGCCATGGAAGGCGCCACCATTGGAGAGCAAGGAAGACAAAAGGCTTCGGAAAGAAAGCAAGCATGGTAAAGAAAGAATTATAAGAAAAGAGCAGATCATGGTGGTGCACACCTGTAATCTCAGTACTTGGGAGGCTGAGACAGGAGGATCATAGGTTCAAAGCCAGCCTCAGCAACCTCGCTAAGCCTTCAGCAACCTCGTGAGACCTTATTTTAAAATAAAAGATAAAATAGGGCTGGGAGTGTTGCTCAGGGGTAGAAAGTTCCTGGGTTCAATCCTCGATACCATAAAGTAAAATAAAATAAAGGGATTTAGGGAGTCACAAAGTCATCCAGAGGTCACTGAGGAGTGAGCTGCAGGGAGCTTCGACTGCTTTTCCCCAAGGTATGCTCCTCTCCCGTGCGGGAGACTGATTGGTGATGAAGGTCACACAGCTGCCTGGGTGGTGGAAAGAGGAGTAGGTGCACATGGGTGGGGCGGGTGGGAAATGGGCCAGGTAAGGTGGTGTGGGGCTGGACCGGAAGGGGCCCAGCCCAGGAAGCCAGGGCATCTTGAGGGCAGCGAGAGGCAGAGAGGCCCTGGAGAGCTGGTGTTCTAGAGCTGGGGGACAGGATGAGAACTATAGTACAGAATTCTCTCCCACATGAAGCCACACAAACAAATCACCAAGCACTAGAGGAGCAAACATTGCAAGATTTCAACTGTAAAACAAGCAGGCACAGTTCACCGGGACCCAGTGGGTCCTGTCTCAACAGCAGGAGGACAGAGCCTGCACAGGCCTGTCTGTGCCACATCTGGCTCACCCAGGAGCCGCCGGACAGACTGAAGTCTCTCCATGACACTCTCCCCAACGGTGGATCTGGCCCTAAAATAACCAAATGAGACATTCCCGCAAAGGTGTGTTCTAAACTGGAAACCCTCCAAAGTGAGGATGCCGCTTTGGAGCTGCAGAACCTGCTCGGCAGGAGCCTTCAGACTCCCCAGGGGGAAGCCCGGCCTGGAATCGTGCACCTGGGTAGGTCTCTGGGCAGAGGCCCACGATAGCTAGAGCTAGCTAGGAAGAGCCGGAACAGGGTTCAGAGTGCTTCCCTAGGGGCCCTGGAGATTGGGAGCCG
Organism: Graphiurus murinus; assembly: GCA_004027655.1. Taxonomy (NCBI): domain Eukaryota; kingdom Metazoa; phylum Chordata; class Mammalia; order Rodentia; family Gliridae; genus Graphiurus; species Graphiurus murinus. The sequence continues at coordinate 22,087 of PVLC010025234.1, forward strand.
TGGTTTTCACACCTGCTGGAGCAACCCAAGTTCCCCATGGAGCGTCTTAACTCAGATCACTGGCCGCGCCCAGAACTGCTGGTTCAACAGACTCGGTGGTATCAGTCCACCCGAGCTGCTGTAATAAAGTGCCCACACGGAATGACTGAAGCCGAATGTTCACAACGCTCAGTCCTGAAGGCCAGGAGCCCAAGATCCAGGTGTGAGCCGGGATGGGGCCCCGTAAGGACCCTGGGGGGGGAACCCGTTCCTGGCCGCCACCCTCCCACCCCGCTTCTGGTGGTGTGCGGGCTATCGGAGAGACCCTTCGCCCTGACCTCTGACTTCACATTTATAAGGTGTATCCTGTGTGCATGCATGTAAGTCCACGCGCATGCATGTTCAAATTTCCCCCTTTTCATAACACCAGCCGTGTATGTTGGACTTGTACTCCTGGAGGATCTTACCTTAACTAAGTACATCTGCCACTGCCCTGTCACCAAATACTGTCACATTCTGAAGCCCTGGGGGGTTAGGACCTCAACCTATAATTTATTTTATTTATTTATTTATTTATTTATTTATTTATTTATTTATTTATTTATTATTTTGGTACTAGAGATAGAACTCAGGGACCTTCTACCCCAGGGCTACACACCCTGGCTTATGTATCTTTTGTTTCGATGCAGGGTCTCCCTAGGTTGCTGAGGGTCTCGCTAAGTTGAGAAGGCTGGCCTCAAACCTGTGCTCCCTTTCTCTTTACCTCCCAAGTACGGAGACCTGAGGCTCTGGGGCTTAGCACCTCTACAGGTGAATTTTGAATTTTCTTTTATTTTTTGTTACTGAGAATTAAACCCAGGAGCATTCTACCTCTGAGCTACACCCCTAGCCCTTTTTTTATTTTTATTTTATTTATTTATTTATTTATTTATTTATTTATTTATTTATTTATTTATTTATTGAAGCAAGATCTTGCTAAGTTGCTGAGCCTGCCCTCGACCCTGCCATTTTCCTGTTTCAGCCTCCCAAGGACTGAAATTCCAGGCATCCTGCACCACCCCGCCCTGCTCAACACATGAATCTTGAGGGAACACGATGTAATTGAGAATGCCCACCTTACCTTAGATGTAACTCACCGCCCCAAATCCCAGTGAAGTCCAGATTCTCGGGGCAACGAATGGCCCACAGCACATCACCCTCTTTCTTCTCACCCTATTCAGCTTCCTCTAAAGACATATTTCTTTGACATTGTACTTTCGCTCCCGGATCCCTGCGGGTCCTCCGGGAAGAGTGCTCCGGGCCTCCTCGGCAGGAAGTCTTGGAGCTGAAGCTCATCAACGCCCACGTCTGCGAAGACGGCATTCACCCGCTCAGCGGTGATTTGTTGCTCCAAGACCTTGTCCCTCCCAGGACCCCAGCCATTCCCAAAGAGCGACAGCCTTCCACAACACGTCCATGGGGCTGGTGCTCTGCCGTTACCATGGCTAATATTTCTGACTTGACTGGCACCACCAGTCAAGTAATGGAACCTCGGTCTCTCTAGTAAGACACGCTCTAGTCATTAGCACCTATTGTGTGGGGCCATTGCATCAAACCACATTATATTTCTGCTTACAAAAAGAAAAGAGAAAAAAAAAAGAGGAGAAGAAAGCAAACGGAAAGCAGAAAGAAAAGGCAGTCTTGAATACAAGGCTCTGTTGCCATACTAGATGTTGCAGTTTTGCTTCGAGGGAGAAATCGCTCTAGACGGATTGTAATGTTGTACCAGCTCTGGCCCCATCAAGAATGGTGAGATGTAAAGTGAGAAATCTTAATTTCGGTGGCACAGTCACACAGAATCGGAGCTAGAAATCAAAACTAGCCGAGTCCCAGTGTTTGTGTCCTGAAGGGAGCTGCTCATTTGTTTACCAGACTGTCACCGC
>PVLC010025235.1:0-23807 GCA_004027655.1 Graphiurus murinus
CTCTCTCTCTCTCTCTCTCTCTCTCTCTCTCTCTCTCTCTCTCTCTCTCTCTCTCTCTGGTTGTGGTGTGATTGTGGGGATTGAACTCAGGGCATTCTACCTCCAAGCTACACCCTCTCCTCAAGCTGGTTTCATTTTTAATTTTGAAACAGTGTTCTCTAAGTTGCTGAGGGTCTCACTAAGTTGCTGACGCTGGCCTTTAATCTGGGATCCTTAGGGAGGGGTCTTGATGACATTGGATCTGCTTGGGTGACCAGCTAGGTGATGCAGCCATTTACTAAGATGAGTAACATGGAGGGCAAACTTGGGATGTGTTTGGGGAGGGCATTGGTGGTGGTCAAGATGGCAGACATAGAATCTACCTTTTCCTGGTCCTTAGACATTGGCCCTGCATCTCTTTGGAGGCACAGTAGCAAACAGGAAGTCTTTTCTCTAGTGCTGCTTGGCTCTGAGACCCTGAGAACGTCCCTTTCCCTCTCTAGACTCTTGTTTCCCCATCAGACAACGAGGGGGCTGGACTCGAAGGCCCTATAGGTCTTTTCCTACTCTGGAAGTTCAGGTAATACTAACTCCATATGCACACCACCAGGCCTTCAGCCACCCCTTCCTGCTGGAGGTAGGCAGCGACCAGAGCCACATCTGTCACTCCTGGGACACAGCTGAAGCTATCTCCAGTGCTGGTTCAGGTGCCAAGGGCAAGCTCAAATGTTGGAACCAACCAAACCCATGTGCAGATTGTCATAAAGCTCTACTTTAATGCCTGCCCACAAGAGAGCACCCCCTCTTTTTCCAGCTAGAAAATAGTTAGAGGGGCCTGGTGGGTGGATCCTGGGCTTGCTTCCCACCCACAGGTCTATGCCTGGGTCTCCTGAGCAGGCTAGCCATGGAAAGAATGGGTTATCAACTGAATGCTGGTACTTGCAAATCCAACCGTGTTGGTGATTAATTGAAGGTGAAACAGCCCATCTGTATGGCAGGGCTGGGTCTGTTCCAGAAGCTCAGCTGCTGACAGGCACCGAGGCCTCTCAGCTAATAAGGTCATCACTCACTTTGGGCTCAGATGGGGAAGATGCTCAGGACAATAGTGCTCTGGCCAGGTCTGGAGAGAGGGAGCAGGCTGCAGTGAGCAGGAGACACAGATGGGTCTGAGGGGGAGATGCAACCCTGCCCTGGGGACCAGGGACTTGAAGGGGAGACAGGGTTATCCTCTTTGAAAATTCATGAGCTAGGTATCTTGGGCACATGACTTGAACTCTCTGTGTCTTGTTTTTTCCCTTCCTTTCTTCCTTCCTTCCTTTTTTTTTTTTTTAATTTTATGGTACTGAGGATTGAACCCAGGACATTCTATCTCTGAGTTACACCTCCCAGCTCTTTTTATTTTGAATCAGGGTCTTGGTAAGTTTCTAAGGGTCTCACTAAGTTTTTGAGGCTGGTCTCAAACCTGTGATCCATGTGTTTCAGCTTCCCAAGTACTGGGATTACAGGTGTGCACTATTTGTTTATTCACTTATTTATTTTTGGTACTGGGGATTGAATTTAGGGGTGCTCTACCACTAAGCTGTATTCCCATCCATTTTATTTTATTTTTTATTTATTTATTTTATTTTTTGTGGTACTGGGGATTGAACTCAGGGGCATTCTACCTCCGAGCTACGCCCCCAGCCCTATTTTTTATTCTTTATTTTGAAACCGAGTCTCACTAAGTTGCAGAGTGCCTCACTAGGTAGCTAAGGCTGGCCGCGAACCCGGATCCTCCGGTCTCAGCCTCCCAAATGCTGGGATTACAAGCGTGCGCCACCACGCCCGGCTTCCATTTTATTTTATTTTATTTATTTATTTATTTTTTTTGCGGTACTGGGGATTGAACTCAGGGGCATTCTACCTCCGAGCTACACCCCCAGCCCTATTTTTTATTCTTTATTTTGAAACCGAGTCTCACCAAGTTGCAGAGTGCCTCACTAGGTAGCTGAGGCTGGCCGCGAACCCGGATCCTCCGGTCTCAGCCTCCGAAATGCTGGGATTACAAGCGTGCGCCACCACGCCCGGCTCCATTTTATTTTTTGAGACAGGATCTTACTAAGTTGCTGAGGCTGGCATTGAACTTGTGATCCTCCTGCCCCAGCCTCCCAAGTTGCTGGTATTACAGGCATATGCCATTACACCCTGCTATGCTTTGATTTTCTTACCTATAAAAAGGAACTAATAATTGTATCCTCCCCTTAGTTTTGTGGTAGAGGATAAATGCATATGAAATGCCATCCCAGTACCTGATAGGTAACAAATGTCTCAGGGACAGTTCTGGTGGTCATTACTATTAGTCATCAGTGGCAACTATCTTGTTTTGAATGTGGTGGGCGTGAGGAGACCCTGGATATCAGGTGGAGATGTCTAGGAAGCCTTCAATCATGGGTCTGATGCTTGAATCTGAAATCTGGGCATAATTTGGGAATTATCACAGATCAGGAGCCTAAAACCCCAGAGTGAACGAGGTTGCTGACTGGAGAGAGAGAGCAGAGGTCTGTGGGTAGACATCATTGGGAGGAACTTGCTGAGATGACTTGGGCCACTTTCCCCTCCCCTGCTGCTGGCCTCTGCAAACTCGGACTTTCAGCACCGCGGACAGCGCTCACTTCACAAGGGGGTGGGGCTCTCCTTTGTTCTTGGGGCTCAGGAGCCTCTCTTGCCCCAGGAGGCAGCACCCATACCCCTAGGGGCTCCTTTCCCTGCCCTGCCTGCTGGAGACCTACCTACGTCAGGACTTAGGGCCTTTATACCCTAAAGTGTACAGGTTCCTGTGACTTCCAGTAAGGTGTCTGGTCGCACACAATTTAACCACCGTTCTGTATGTGTGTGTGGGTTGTGGTGCTGGAGATTGAACCCAGGAGTGTTCTACCTCTGAATTATACCCCAGCTCTATTTTCTTTATTGTTGTAAAATAGGGTCTCACTAAGTTGTCCAGGCTGGCCTTGAACCTGTGATCCTCCTATATCAGCCTCCTAAATATTGGGAGTGTAGGCATGCACCACCATGCCTGACAACCTTCTTCTTCTTTCTCCTCCTCCTCCTCCTCCTCCTCCTCCTCCTCCTCCTCCTCCTCTTCTTCTTCTTTTTGTACTGGGGGGTTGAACCCAGAGGCATCCTACATCCAAGCTATAACCCCAGCCCAGTTTTACTTCTTATTTGGAAACAGAGTCTTACTAAGTTGCTGAGAGCCTTGTTAAATTGCTGAGACTGGCTTTGAACCTGTGATCCTCCTGTCTCAGCCTCCCAAGTACTGTGATTACAGGTGTGTGCCACCACGTCCAGCTGACAACCACCTTATTGATACAAAGTCCTTCTATTGTCTCCTACTAGACCCAGGACAGGAGAGCATTAGATAAGAAGCAGTGTATTTGGAGTCAGAAGAGTAGCTTGAATTCTGGGTTTACCACTTCTGCCTAGGTCATTGGGGAAAGTCATTAAACTGCCTGAGCCTCAGTTTCTCATCTATAAAATGGGGAAATACTCCTTCCCTTATAGGTTGGCAGGATCTCTCATTCATTCTTTCTTCCAGTGACAAATCTGTTATGAAGATAGGTCCTAGCCGGGCGTGGTGGCGCACGCTTGTAATCCCAGCATTCGGGAGGCTGAGACCGGAGGATCCGGGTTCGCGGCCAGTCTCAGCTACCTAGTGAGGCACTCCGCAACTTAGTGAGACTCGGTTTCAAAATAAAGAATAAAAAAAATAGGGCTGGGGGTGTAGCTCAGAAGTAGAATGCCTCTGAGTTCAATCCCCAGTACCGCAAAAAAAAAAAAAAAAAAAGATAGGTCCTTTTACCACTCCCTGCCCCCACTCATCCAGTGTTGGGGAGCAAAAGAGACCAGAGTTGGGCATGGTGGCACAATCCTGTAATTTTAGCTACCTGGGAGGCTGAGGTGGGAGGATTTCAAGTTTGAGGCCAGCCTCAGACATTTAATGAAACCCTATAGCAAAATTAAAATAAATACTCCCTAGTGAGGCACTCCGCAACTTAGTGAGACTCGGTTTCAAAATAAAGAATAAAAAATAGGGCGGGGGGTATAGCTTGGAGGTAGAATGCCCCAGAGTTCAATCCCCAGTACCGCAAAAATAAATAAATAAATAAATAAATAAATAAATAAATAAATAAATAAATACAAATAAAATAAAATAAATAAATAAAAGGGCTAGGAATATAGCTCAGTGGTAGACTTCCACTAGTAGTACCTGGTTTCAAATCCCTCATACTACAAAAAAGAAAGAAAGCCGGGCGTGGTGGCGCACACTTGTAATCCCAGCATTCGGGAGGCTGAGACCGTAGGATCCGGGTTCGCGGCCAGCCTCAGCTACCTAGTGAGGCACTCCTCAACTTAGTGAGACTCGGTTTCAAAATAAAGAATAAAAAATAGGGCTGGGGGCGTAGCTCGGAGGTAGAATGCCCCTGAGTACCGCAAAAAAAAAAAAAAAAAAAAAAAAAAAAAAAAAAAAAAAAAAAGAAAGAAAGAAGAAAGAAAGAGAGAAAGAAAAAAAGAAAGAGCCAGGTATGATGGCACACGCTTGTAATTCCAGTACTTGGGAGGCTGAGACTAGAGTATCTGGGTTCACGACCAGCCTCAGCTGCTTAGTGAGGCCCTCTGCAACTTAGTGAGACCCTGTTTCAAAATAAAGAATAAAAAAATAGGGCTGGGGGTGTAACTCAGAGATAGAATGCCATTTAGTTCAATCCCCAGTACCACAAAAAAAAGAAAGAAAGGAAGAAGAAAGAGAAAAGAAAAGGAGGGAGGGGGGAGGAAAGGAAGGAAGGAAGGAAGGAGAAAGAAGAGAAGAGGAAAGGGAAAGAAAGAAAGGAAAGGAAAAAAGAGACCAGAGAGGATTTGCTTCCGCAAAGGATGGTCAGGGAAGGGCTTGTAAAAGGACTGATGTTTGAAATGGCCTTTTAGCTGGGCATGGAGGCACGCCCCTGTAATCCCAGTACTTGGGAAGTTAAGACAGGAAGATTGCAGGTCATAGTCAGCCTCAGCAATTTAGCAAGACCCTGTTTCAAAATAAAAAATAAAAAGGCCTAGGAGTATAATTCTTAGTATCCACCCCCCAAAATGGTCCTTTGAAAGATAAGTCTTCTCCAGGAGAGGAATGGGGTATTGAGGTAGGGGGCTGTACAAGCCAAGGTCAAGAGCATGGGCAGGGTCTTGGGACTAAGGGGCCGGGGTTGAATGGGATCCTTGTGTAGGGAGCTTCTTTCCTGTGAAGGCAGGAACTTAAAATACAAGATGAGACCTTCCAGAGAAAAAGCCCAGTGTGGGGAGAGAGGGTGGGCAGGGATATGCCTCCTGCATTTTCTGGAGAAAAAAGATTCTTTTCAACTGTCAGAAATGTGACCAAATTGACAAACACATGAAACTGGGTACTTAGGTTATGAAACTAAATCTGAGTCTTGGTTTTAAAAAAAATATAGAGAGAATATGACAACAGGTTGTCAAGGTATTTTATCAAGCTGAAAAATAAAAGCCATCTCTATTGTGGCCAAGGATTCTAGGTGGATCCCTCCCCATCCCCAATCCCTGGCATTGAAGACAGGCTGCACCCAAGACACTGACATGCTCCGGGGAGCACAGTCCTGCTGACCCCACCCTGCCCTATGGGACCCTCCTCCAGACTTCCAGCCTGAGAGGAGGGGTGGGGCAAACTGAGACCACCAGCAGCTGTGACAATGAACTGAGAACTCCCCTGTGCTCTCTGTCCAAGAGGAAGGGCTGTGGAGGAGAGCCCCAACACCTAGAGATACCCCATGGGCTTTAGGGTTCAGTCACTCACTGCTGAGAGGCTACTCTGGTGCCCCCCAGAGGACAAGCAATAAATGTGGGGTGTGGAAAGGCACTGATGCTTATAATGCTGGATGGGAGTGGGGCGGGCGCATGGCAGTGACATGGGTCTGAGCTGAGTGGCACGGGGAGGCGCATAGTTGGATGGTCTTCTTAGGGGAGAGGTCTTGAGTTGGAGGGACAAAGAAAGAGAGGAAGACCATCTTGGCAGTATGTGGGGGCATGTGGGAAGAAAGAGGGAAGTACAAGCGGGGTGTGGTAGTTCACGCCTGTAATCCTAGTACTTGGGAGGCTGAGGCAGGAGGGCAGGAGGACTACAGGTTCGAGGCTAGCTTCAGTCACTTAGTGAGACTCTGTTTTAAAAAAAAAAGTAGGACTAGGGGTATAGCTCAGAGGAAGAATGCCTCTGGGTTTAATCCCTAGTATCAACAAAACAAAACAAACAAACAAACAAACAAAAAAACCCAGGGAAATACATGGCTATGGGCATCTGAGCCCAGGGGACCAGGAGGGGAGTGAGGGCCAGGCCACCAGGTCCTTCAGGACCAGGTTGAGAAGCTAGGACAACACTGCAGGCAACAGGGAACCAGTGAAAGGCGTTGAGCTGGGGAGGTCAAGGCCAGATTTACATTTTGGAAAGATCTCTCTTGCAGCCTAGTACTATAACCTTGGGTTGCCCCTTGCCCTTTGGAGAGAGGTCTAATCCTAAAGGGCAGACCAAGACATACTTGTGCAGATCAGCAAGTAGCAGAAGGGCCAGCCCTACCTTCCTGGGTTCAAATCATTTCCTATGTGCCTGTAAGTGAGTTAACCTCTGTATTTGGCTTCCTCATCAGTAAGGTGGGTTTACTATAAGTAATCCTTCTTGGAATAATTGTGGGGAGTAAAGGAATTAATATCTGTACAGTGCAGTGCCCCAGTACACAAGAAACTCTGTGTATTAAGTGTGATTGTCACCTATAAACTATGCCAACCAGTCTAACCACTGCGCCCATGAGTCAACCAGTAAGAAATGTAGATCAGGTATAAATCAGATCAGGTAGAAATGGTGCCATTCCAAATCAGTACAAACTTGCGAAGGCCCTAAAGGTCGCTTTTCACAGGTACCAACCCACATAAACCAGTTGAGACCAGTCTATGTAGGTAAGACTGCAGGGAGAGGCCGGAAGGAGGTTGCAGCCGGCAGTGAGAGGGTTACAGGAGCGCTTCCTCCCGGCCTCCTTGGAGTCTCTCTGGGGAGGTGCTGGCGCTGGTGCTGGCTCTGCTGTTTGTTACTCAACCCTCCAGAAGACATTGCCACTGCCGCTGGGGGAGGGAGGAACACTGAAAGCCTTCTTTTCAATTATTCAGCAACTGGAGCTTCCTGCACCCCTGCTGGAGCCAGAGGAAGAACTTGGCTAGAGCCCCCAGGCTGGGGCTGCCTCTGCGGGGGGAGGAGGGCTCGTCAGGAGGAGCCAGCAGCCTGGCCTGCGTGGGTGTTGGCATGACAGCACTGTGGTCCCTCTCCTGTCCTGCTCTGTCTAGTGTAGGGCTGGGTCCAGCCGTGCCTGGGCACAGCTTGGCCTGAGCCTCAGTCCGTGGTGTTAGATAGGGGCAGCTGAGCTGGCAAAGTGCCTAGAGCCGAGATGGGGTAGCCAGGGCAGGGAAGGCAGGGAAGGTGAGCAAACCACAGGAGGAAGCCCAGGGAGTTTCTCTGGCATGTGGGTTCTGGGCCACCTGTCCAGCCCCAGGCTAGCTCCTGTCTCACCAGCTGCATTCCACCGTACCCAGAACACGCTGGCCTGTGCTGTTCCTGGTGCCTGGAATACCCTTCCTCTTCCATTCAATCTGTAAGACTAGTCAAGGGTCACCTCTGTGAGTCTTCCCTGACCTCCTGTATGGGAAGCATGTCCTGGGGTGGGGGGTGCCTCTGCTGTCACAGGGCTGGGCAGCCGTCTGTGACTGTTGAAATCCAGCCTGTGTTTGTCCTAATGGAGAGCTCACTACTAGTATTTTATCAACCACTGTCATCTCCAGGGACTTTTTTTTTTAGTACTGGGATTGAACCCAGGGGCACTCTTCCTCCAAGCTATACCTTAGTCCTTTACAATTTTTTTTTTTTAAATTTTAAACAGAATTTGGCTAAGTTGCTGAAGGTCTCATTAAGTTGCTGAGGCTGACCTTGAGCTTGTGACCCACCTGTCTCAGACTCCCAAGTACTGGGATTATAGGTGGGCACCTCTGTGCCTGGCTCATCTCCAGGGACTTTATGGGAAAGATCTTTGGTCACTATTCTCAATATACATGTGAACACAGATTCTGCATGTGAACACAGATTCTGCATGTGTTCACATTTGACGGGCTATATTGTCATCTAGTTGTAAGCTCTATGTATATACAGGAAGGACTTGCCTTGCACCCAGGCTTCTGTCCCATCAGCCTAGGGCCCCTGTTCCTTTTGGCTCCAAGTTGGATTCCCTGAGCAGAAGTTTGGGTGGGAACCACAGTACAGGCAAAATAACCCGGGGGATTCCAGTGCAGATCACTGTAGCCCAGGGCAGGCCACAGAGGACCTTATAAATGGGACAGACTCAACCAGGCATGGTGGTGCACACTTGTAATCTCAGTACTTGGGAGGCCGAAACAGGAAGATTGTAGGTTCAAGGACAGCCTTAGCAAGTAGTGAGGCTCTCATTAACTTAGTGAGATCCTGTTTCCAAATAAAAATATAAAATAGGTCTGGGAGTGTAGCTAGAATACCCCTGGGTTAAGTCCTCAGTCACACACACACACACACACACACACACACACACACACACAAACAAACAAAAAAGGGGGCGGGGACAGAAAGACCAGGAATTCAGACTAGACAGAGGACAGTAGGGGACCCTGCACTCCAGTCTTAAAGATACAATGGAATAGGTCAGAACAGGCAATACTGATTATTGAAAATAATACAGGTCAGTTTGACCCACTATCGGTACTGTATAGATCACTGTATAGATACCAAATAAGCAAGTGAAAATTCAGCCTCTCTCCCCCGCACTCTGGTGGAACAAAGGAAAGCTGCCCAAAGCCCACCTGCTCCTCCTCAGAGCCCGCATGGCCTTCGGGGAGGCTGTCTCCTTCCAGCTGGGGAGCAGCTTCCTAGCGGCTGCCAGAACTAGGATGGGGATTTAGGCGTGGTATGGGGGCTGTCCCCGAAGAGCAGCTTCAACTTAGCTTGAGAAAGAACCATCTAGTGCCTGAGCTGTCACTGCGGGATGGGCTACTGGCAGGTAGTGATCTCTGTCTCCGGGAAGCACAAGTCGAAGGGCCTGGGGTCAGGTCTCCATGCTCTCTGAGGCCCCTCCCAGGCTGGCCTCTAGGGCCGACCTTGCCATGAAATCAGAGGAACACATGTGTTCTCTCTAGCTTCCATCTCTTCCTTCTCTTCCTCCTGGCTTCACCTCCCAGTTCACACCTGAGAGCTGGGCTGAGAAAGGCAAGATGGACTAGAAGCTGTATGGCTAGATCCTTTTTCCTTTTGGCATCTCAGTTCCCCTCTCTGGACCAAGTGTCAGGGGCCTGGGCACCATAAGGTCTGAAGAGGGCTGAGCTCTGAGTCCCTGGGTCTGGGGAGGGCTGACCTCTGAGTTCCTGGCAGTCCGAAACTGGGAAGAATAAAAATTGGGAGGCAATGCTTCCCCCCAGGAGCTATCAGCAGGAAGGGTGGTTGCTGGACAGACAGGCAGGCCCCTTCCACCCACCAGGGAGGGTGACCAGAAGAAGCCAGGGGCATCTGCCTCCACTGCCCACACAATCTCATTATGGAAAATTCCCTCTATAAACTCAGCTCTAATCAAGCAGGCTGCCCTGGGCATCCCCCCCAGGTTCCTGCTGGGCTGGCTGAGATCAAAGAAAGAGCTGGGCTGGGGGCTGGAGCATCGCCTGCTTTTCTCATCGATCCAGATGCGCCTCTTGTTGCTAGGCAACAGCCTCCAGTCTCTCCCGGTCCTTCCTCCCCCAGGGGCTGCAGGATAGGGCAGTAAATGGGGAGAGAGAGAGAGACCCTGCACTCATTCTCTATGTCTTCCCTTACCATGCTAGAGACCTCTGTCATCCAGCTGGGAGCCTGTCTTCCTTCTTGGGAAGCAGGAAGCTCCCTTCCCATGTTGGGAACTTGGCCCTCCCACCCAAACTGACCCCTGTTCTTTCCTCACCTTTGTGTGCATCTCCAGTATGTGGGATATGCCATATGCTGCTCCATGTAACCACTCTCTTAGGAAGATGTACTGTGGACTCACCACTGAGGAAACTGAGGCCAAGAGAGGGGAACAGATTCTAGGGGGTCAGTGGAAAAGACAAGACAAGACTGTAGGCTCCTGACTCCAGCCCAGCATTAGACTGGATGTGGGAGCCATTTGATCCTGAGAGAACAGCTTTGAAGACAAATTCACACTCCCATTTTTTAAAGCGTTGGCTTTTTTCCCTCCTAAAACGTAGGATGCATTTCATAGTAGCTTTTTTGTTGTTGTTTCAAGTACTATAATTTAAAACTGTAAGTTTTTTTTTTTTTTTTTTGCGATACTGGGGATTGAACTCAGGGGCATTCTACCTCCAAGCTATACCCCCAACCCTATTTTTTATTCTTTATTTTGAAACAGGGTCTCACTAAGTTGTGGAGTGCCTTACTAGGTAGCTGAGGCTGGCCGCAAACCCGGATCCTCCAGTCTCAGCCTCCCAAATGCTGGGATTACAAGCGTGGGCCACCACGCCTGGCTTTGTAAGTTGTGTTTTTAAACAGGCATTGAAATGTACTGTGGGTTTGAGGGGCTGTAATTGACTAAATAATGCAAATCTGATCATTTTATCACAGTTTAATATTTTGCATATTTTATCTATCCTATACTGCTCATCTTTTTCATCTTCTTTTTTTTTTTTTTTTCTTTTCGTTGAATATGTGTGCTGCATCCTGGCCGTTGTTATGTGATGACCTACTTATATCACAGCTTATTTAGGGTTTTAAGGTCTCTCCCCTTCCTAGGTCTTAACAGCCCTTGGGGACACGGGAAGGAAAGTTTCTTGTTCTTTCTCCTGGTCCCTGCCATGCCCTTTTTTATGCAACTGCGGGAGAAGAAACGGTGGTAAGGAGTCCTGAGAGGGGCCAAGAGGTGCTGGGTCCCTGGGCAGCAGCCCTCATGCCCTGAGTCCTGCCCCTGCCTGTCACATGCTCCCTCCCAGATCTACTGTGTGACAACAGCTCATCCCCCATTCTCCTGCTCAGCCCCAGTCACCCACTTGAACTCTGAGAGGCACAGCTTTCCAGGGTCCTTGACAAATGGTAACCAATTAATGTCAATTAATCTGATTAGCCTAAATAGTTAATTAAGCAGTTAATTCACAACATCATTGACAATAACCCACGGTTCCTAAGGGAATGCGGGTAGGAGGCAGGAATGGTGGGTGGGGGTGGGAGGGAGGCCCTCCTTGCACTGTGAAGGGATGAACTCCTTAACATCACCCTGGGAGTGAGGACTGCTCATGCAGCAGTGGCCTCTCTGAGTGTCCACCCAGTTCGTCATCAGACATAAGCCCTCCCCAGGACCCTGTCCAGGACTGAGAGGATCTTCTGTGGGAGACACTGAACGTCAGCACAGCAGAGGCCCAGGAGGTCTTCTGTCTGGGAAACTGTTCCACCCTAAAATCCCAGAAGGGAGCCTCTGACTTTGCTGCCACCTCACCTCAGACCAAGCACCTCATCAAGGCCATGGTCTTCCCTAAACTGCAGAGCAGGCCTTGAAGAGAGTTATCAGCCCATCCTACAGATGAGAACACTGAGCACCTCCTATATGCCAGCCCTGTCCTTGCACTGGAGACCAGCAACGATGAATGACACAGGTCTCTGCCTCAAGCAGAAACAGTGCAGACCCATGGTTGTACCACTTCTGAGCTGAGGGATGTGGACCATGTTGTGAATCTCACCATGCCTCAGTTTCCCCAAGCTGTGACTTCCTGCTTCATAGAATGCTGCACTGTGAAGAGGAGATGCATTAACATATGCAGTGGGGCCTGGTGAGTGGGAAACGCCAAATGAGACAGAAGAGCAAACCACAGTGAGAATGGAGAATAAAAGAGGCCACGCAAGAAGCAGCCCTCAGCACTTGCGAACCCACGGTAGAAACAGCTAGACATAAGGCGTCACACAGAGATGTCTGAGCACAGCCTGAAGTTCAAGGAGACAGAGGAAGAAGGAAGAAGGGCATCTCAGGCAAAGGGAACTGCATGTGCAAGGTAATGAGGCACCCGTGCTCAACTCTAGCACATACTATCATGTGGGAGCTTTAAAAATTGTAGACCCAGCCAGGTGTGGTGGCGCATGCTTGTGATCCCAGTACTTGGGGGGCTGAGACAGGAGAATTACAGGTTTGCGGCCAGCCTCAGCTAATTAGTGAGGCCCTTGGCAACTTAGTGAGACCCTGTTTCAAAATAAAGAATAAAAAATAGGACTGGGGGTGTAGTTCAGAGGTAGAATGCCCCTGGGTTCTATTCCCAGTACTGCAAAAAAATTTTAAAAAGCATAAAAAATAGGGCTGGGGGTATAGCTCAGAGGTAGAATGCTCCTAGGTTCAATCTCCAGTACCACAAAACAAACAAACAAACAAAAACTAGATCTCCAGAACACAAGCTCAGCCCCTCAAATAGCTATTTGGGGTGAATATTAGGAATCTGCTTATCACAGACTATTCAAGGAATATGCAGGCAGATACTCTGTACCTTCAGACCATAGCTATCATGGTTCTGGGTGTCCCAGGTTGGCCCCAGGCCTTGGGACCTGTGTCCTAAAAACACACAGCAGGCCCCCTGTTCTCTCCATCTGTCCGAATCACGCTCACCCTTTCGGGGTGACCTTCTTGAAACAGCTCTGGCCTGAGATGACCTGCTGAGAACTTTCCTTGTGTTTTCTATGCTCCTGCAGGAGAAAGTAGTCTTGCCTGGTACTAAGACCCCTGGCCCTGGCACCTCCCTCTCCAGCTGGGTCCTTGACTCCTTAGCCCAGGCCCCGACTCTCCCCGAGCACTTGGTGCCCTGTCCTGCCCCACATCTATGCTCGGGCCATGCCCTCTGCCAGAAATGCTCTTCCACTCTGGCAAATCTGTACTTATTCAGTGAGGCCCATCTGTGTAGCTGGCTTCAAAGTCAAACAGGCAGGCAGCCTTTCTCCACACCAGAGCCCTGGCCACCCTCGAATGCTCCCATGTAAGCTAATATTCTAGAAACATTCCCAGTTTAGGAGCCTTGCTCCGCACTGTGCAGAGTGCTGCTCCGGCGTCAGAACCGTCCTGCTTCTCCCTTTATCCAGTGTCCAGAACAGAGCTGGCAGATGACGACAATAATGGAGTTTTTATGCTTAGAGGAGCTGTGGAGAATATGTTTGACTGATGGATGAATGAATGAATGAATGAATAAATAAATGAATGAATGTCTGCTTTCTGCTGTCCACGGAGCAAGGGAGAGCAGAAGAGAGCATTCAAGAGGCAGAGGAGAGAGAGAGATGTTCTGGGAGAATAATGGGTGGGTCTCAAGGACCAAGAAGTATGTGTCAGACAGGCCAGAGAGTGAGGGCAACAGGACTGCCCAGAAGCAGGACTTGCTGAGTATCCCAGATTCCCTCCCCAGAAGCCCCCTCCACCGCCCTGGCAGGGAAGTTTGCTTGTCCTTTCCTGAAACCCACTCCCCAACCTGGAGGCTCTGTCAATAAGGGTAGCTGGGGTTGGGCATGGGGGCAGGCTCCCCACCTTCATCCCGCCCTGGTCTTTGTGCCTACCCTACCTGTGGGTCTTCCTTTCTCCTCAGGTTAGACTAGTTCAGAGCACATGTACACCTACTCCTGTCAACTAACTTCCTCCCTTCCTCCCTCCCTCCCCTTTTCTCTCCCTCCCTTCCTTCCTTCCTCTTTTCCTTCTTTTCTTTTCTTTCTTCTTTATCTTTCATATTGGGAATTGAACCCAGGGGAATTCTACCTCTGAGATACACCCCAGCCTGATTGATTGATTGATTGATTGATTGATTGATTGACTGACTGTACTGGGGATTGAACCCAGAGGCAGTCTACCTCCAAGCTACACCTCCAGTCTAATTTTATTTCTTATTTGGAAACAGGGTCTCACTAGGTTGCTGAGAGCTTAACAAAGTTGCTGAGGCTGGCTTTGAACCTGTGATCCTCCTATCTCAGCCTTCAAAGTACTGGGATTACAAGCATGTGCCACCACACCCCGCTTATTTTTTATTTTGAAATAAATAGAGTCTCACTAAATTGCTGAGGTTGACTTTGAATCTGTGATCCCCCTGTACTGGGATTACAGGTGTGCACCACCATGCCTGGCTCCTGTCTCCTCTTCAGTTGTGCCGTCATCTCCTGTCCAGATGACCACAGCAGCCACCCCCAATGTGGCCTTTCTGACCTTGAGTCATTCTTTCCACCCCCTCTCTGACCCTGCCACAGCAAGTGAGCTTCCTGAAGTGCCAGCCTAACCGTTTCATGACACTGCTCCAAGGCCTTCTGTGACTCTCACTGGTTTCCAATCAAATCCCCAACCACAGTGGTTTTCAAGGTCCTTCAAGGCTCACCCCGGCCCAGCACTGCTCCCAGCTGCCCTGTATTCCCTGGCATGCCCTCTGTTCCGGTACATTAGACAATTCATTCTTCCTTTAACCCAGCCAGGACTTTCATACTTTCATTCCATTGCCCGTGATGTTCTCTGGAGTGTCACTCCTCTGACACTCTTCAAGGCCAGGCTGAAATGTTACCTTTCCCTGTGTGGACAACTTAGTTCTCGCAGAACCTCAGTGGGTCACTACTGCCAGTTCCCATGACTGCCTACCTTTCTCACTGCTCTGGGAGCTCCTCAAGGTCAGGGTCAGTGTCAAATTCACCAGTGTCCTCAAGACCTGTCGCAGGCCATGCAGCCATCCTTTGCAAGGAAAATGCACAGCCTGCAGACCCCAAAGATGCCCCACCTGAGAGGGGTGGAGCAGGGCAAAGCTCTCTCCCCAGCTCTCACTGGCTCCCTCGAAAGCAGCTCCACCCATGCCCAAACTCTATAGGGCAATCAAAGGGCTTAATCCCCAGCACCAAGAAAAAGAAATTATGCTTTTCAAAGACATCAGAGAATGCTCATGATAGAGTGAAATATTGCATATAGACCTTTTCCAAAATCACAGTGCCAGCTATTAACTCTACATATCTATGAACAGGTGGGGAAAAGCCTGCAAGGATATACCCCACCATATGCTCATTGCTTATCTTTGGGCAGTAGGATTCCTGATCATTTTTATTTTCTCCTTGGATTCTGTATATCCCATACAATGAAAATATGCCTTTGTGTGTGTGTGTGTGTGTGTGTGTGTGTGTGTGTGTGTGTGTGTGGCACTGGGGATTCTACCCAGGGACATTCTACCTCCTCCTATTTTATTTTTATTTGGAAACGGTCTAAGTTGATGAGAGTCTCACTACTTGCTGAGTCTGTCCTTGAATCTGTGATCCTCCTGTCTCAGCCTCCCAAGTACAGAGATTACAGGTGTGCTTCACATAGCCGGGTGTGGTGGCACATGCTTGTAAACCCAGTATTTGGGAGGCTGAGACTGGAGGATCCGGATTCATGGCCAGCCTCAGCTACTTAGTGAGGCCCTCCGAAACTTAATGAGACCCTGTTTCCAAATAAAGAATAAAAAATAGGGCTGGGGGTATAGCTCATAGGTAGAACGCCCCTGAGTTCAATCCCCAGTACCGCAAAAAAAAGAAAAAAAAAAAAGTTACAGGTGTGCTTCATGAAACCCGGCTTGAAAACATGCCATTCTTAAAACAAAATAATTCAATACAATGTGTGTGTGTGTGTGTATGTGTGTGTGTGTGTGTGTGTGTGTTTTAATAGTGGGGATTTTTTTAACCCAGGGGGCATTCTACCTCCAAGCTACACCCTGGCCCTTTTTTAATTTGAAACAGGATCTTGCTGAGTTGCTGAGGCTGGCCTCTAACCTGGGATTCTTCCATCTTAGTCTCCCAAGTACTGGGATTACAGGTGTGTGCCACCATGCCTGGCTAATACAATGTGCTTTTACCTGCCTCCATCCTGGGAAATTCTGGGGAATGGTGGTAGGGAGGCGGCTCAGTGCCCCAGCACCCTAGCTGAGGAAGTTGCCTGGACCCCCAGATCTAGGGAACTGGGCCTAGCTTCCTTGTAGCCCTCAGAGGCCCTGGCAGGATGCTGAAGGAGCCGGGCACTGTCTGCCAGCTGAAGCTGGCACAGTAGCCTCTGCAGTGGGCAGGAGGCCAGGGTAAGGGCGGTAGGAGGATGAGGCCAGGCTGCCTGCCCAGGAAGCAGTACTGCAGACTGACAGGCCAGCGGCTTTCAGGTACAGGGGGTGTCCCTGAGAGTTGGGGGATGCTTTAAAGCCAAGACATATATGACTACTGAGACCTTTCTCCAAGAACAATATTCAGCCTAGACCTGGATCACCTGTCCAGGACTCCTCAGAGTCCCATTCTGAATGACATGGGTCCAACAGCGTTCAGCCTCAGGAAATGGAGCTGTCCCCCTCCTGAGCTCATGACCAAAAAGAGAGTGAAGTAATCGGAAACCACTGGTGTGAGCAGGTGCTTAGCTATATGAAAACCTAGGCTGGGCCAGGCCGGGATCTATGATGGCTGGTAATGAGCGCTCTATTCCTCTGGGCCGTCTGCCCCATCTCTGACCCCCTTCTCCTCTCCCTTTTAGTCAGCTCCCCTCCTCACCAAATTCCTCCCCACTCATTGACCATAGGTCTTCTCCGAGTGCCACCTCTTGGAGCCCCTTCTTTCTTACCAAGCCTCCAGTCTCTCAGTGGGTTCCCCTCATTTAAATCCTTTCCTTCTCTCTGAGCATCCCAGCCTTTACTGAGCCAAGGTGTTAGAACCCAGAAGGAGCTTCTCCGTTTCTTGCTGGCCCTCCCCACTCGGCTTGGACTAGTTGCCATGCTGAGCCAATCCTTCTCAGGCCCTGCCTCCCCTCTGGATTGGCAGCTGCAAAATCCCTTTTTCTCTCCCAAACTCCATGAATCAGTCTCAACAATCTCACCCCTGCTGCTTCCCTGCACCTGTGCTCAGGGATCGTGGGGGGCCTTCCAGGTTCTGGTCAACAAGTCCGGGAAGTATGTGTAGGCCATCTTCAGTGTTCCTACAGTTCACCTCAAATTCAGGACCTGGGGGGGGGGTAGGTGGCTAATCTTGGCAAAGCCAGAGTACTGGGATCCCCAGGTAGTCCATGGGGCCTCTCCCAGCTGTATTTTCTCCTTTAGTTAGGACCCCAAATCTGCCACTGGGAGGGACAGGTGAATTCAAAAATCTCAGCTGCAACTAATAAATCAAGACTTGAGACACTGGAGGTGACTTCTACATCTGCAGATGGAACCACAGGCTTCCTGGAGTGCAGATTTATACAGCAGAGAGGTCTTAAAATTTTAGTGCTGACAGAGACTTTGGAGGTCATCTAGTTAAACCCTATCATTTTATGGTCAGGGACACTGAGACCTAGAGACCAGGAGGGACATGTTCAAGGTCACAAAAGAAACCAAGATCATAGCTGGGCTCAGAAAGACGGTCTTTGGACTCTTGTCCCAGAGCCCTCCAGTTCCTCCACCACCTCTTGTCACCTCTGACAGCCCTCGGTGTCCTGGTTGACCCTCATCCAGGAAAGTGTGGAGAATTAAGAACAGGGTTGTATCGTGGGAGCCATTCAGGGCCCCCAAGGCAGTGGGCTTTGGTTGTACTAAGAACTTGCTCTATGACCTTGGAAAAGTCACATCATATTCATTCCCAGGCCTGGGTTTGGTCCTCTGTGAAAGGGAGACAACAGCACCTTTGGGACCAAGTCATTTGAGAATGAGATAAGATCATATATGTAAGGGCCAGGCCCATGGGCATGGAGCTCAGAGTGTGTGTATGAGTTAAAGAAGACAAGCTGGGCTCTCCAATCTCCTCCTAAGTTCCCCAGTCTAGCTTCTACAATAGGAAGACTATGACTTTGTCCCTAGGGGCAATCATATGTGGACAGAGGAGGAAATGTGGGGAGAAGGAAGGCTGACCCCAGCAGTGCTGGCACCTGCTTGTGACCATCTTAAGGGCTGAAGGTTAGGCACTCAGAAGGGAATAGGCAGCTGAGGGCAGAAAGAGGCTGCCAGGCAGAGGAGGTGGGACATGGGAACAGTAGTGAGCAGATGGGCTTGCCAGACTTGGACTCCCCTGTGGAGGTGGGACAGTGGTGCCAGTGGGTTGCTGTGGGGGTATCCAGCTGCCAGTTCAAAGCACATTTTACTTCCAAATATCCCAGTGACCTTGGGGGAGTCGTCTCCTTACTGCACTGCACATCCTCACCCATATGCCTCAGGCTCCCCACCTGTAAAGCTGGCATCATGAATTAAGAAACTGGCACCTAACTGGGCCTTGATATGAAGGGGCTGGGACAGGTTGTCAACAATACTTCTGTCTCAGGGAAAACAGCGTGAGTGGCTGACCTTGGGGAAGTTACAAGACTTATTCCTCAGCTCTGAAAAGGGGAAAATGAAGTCTTCCTTGGGAAGCTTTGGTGAACTAACTGAGCCAAGGATAGCGTTGTGCCTAGCCTGGAGCCTGATATGAACCCTGGACCAATGTCTACTTTCTTTGGGAAGAGACATGTTTCAAACATTGCTGAACACTTTCCCACCTTTATCCAATTCCTCCTTAAGATAGTCTTACTTCTGTTCTATTTACTAACACTCATCCAGCATCTTATAGCTTTAAAGTAGTTTTCCATCCACTATCTGGATGATGTCTTTCAATGGCAAAGGAGATATTGTTAACTACACCTGTTTTACAGGTTGGGAAACAGGCTCGAGAGGTAAGTGACTTACCTGAGGTCATGTAACCTAGATTTGATCCTACGTCTCCCTGACTTCAGAGTCCATGACTCCCAACCCACCCACCCCACTTCTGAAAACCCAATCCACTCTTTAGTCACAGTTCAAGAGTTCCTCCTCCACCCTTCACCAGAGAGTGGGATGGGGCACAAAGTTAAGGAACCCAAAACCTGTCATTGAGTGGGAACACTTTCCTAGCCAACTTGGTCCTATTTCGGGCTGAGGAAGAATCCAGCACAAGTTGTGGCAATGACCATAACATGCTCCTGGACAGAGGAACTCTGTGGCCCCTGCCCTGCTCTGCATCCAAGTGACCTTCCTTTTCTCTCAACATGGGACAAGAGCCCAGCCTGCCCCCCACCATGCCAGGAGTGGGTGAGTGAGTGAGATCTTGAGGGAGTGAGAAGTTATGGCTGGGACAGAGCACAGGCACTGGAGTACCAGGTCAGACCTGGGTGCCTTTCTTTTGCTCTCCCCATCTCTGTCCTTACAATGGACCTGCTGCCAGGAGCAGGCACTGCAGGAGGCTTCAACATTGTCCAGACAGGAGCCCTGAGAGGGAGGGGGAGGAGGCAGCAAGGCAAAAGCTACGTCTCTTTTCTCAGCCTTCCTCTTTACCAGGAATTTTCCGTGGGGCTGGGCCCACTCTGGGCTCTAGAAACTCTCTGGGCATCCAGAGAGGACACTGAGAACCCTCCTCCCAAACTCCTAGTTGCTATTTTCTCATCTGTGTCCTCCATCCTCTTCCCAGTGTGAGAGTAAATGCCAGGCGGTGTGAGACCCAGTTCTCATTGCCAGCTCCTGCCTCCCCAGGGGCATTTGGGTAGCTGGAAAAGGGACTAGGCTGCCTCCTATGTGGGCACCCCCTGCTGGACAGATGCCCAGCATCCAGGTGGGGGCTTGCTCTCTCCACCCCTGCTAAGGACCAGCATCTCTACAGGATCCCTGCATCTGTCTCTCTCTTCCCTGGGGAGCAGGTCTTTCTCCTAAGTCGGGGAGAAGGAAATTGGATTGCGGTTGGGGCCTCCCTGGCATCCTCATGGGCCAGGCCATGGTCATTTATGCCCAGGAGCGTCCTGCCCATGACCCCCGCCGGGTTATCACTTTCTCCATCTCATTGAAAAGAACAACGTTTCTCATCTCTGTTCCCCAGATGCCTCACATCCCCGGACAGACACTTCAACCGTCCCCCAACACCGACACCCTGCTCCAGGGCCTGCAGACCTGGGTCACTGCCTGCCTCGAGAGGCCCGAGGTTCAACCCAGCCCCAAACCCTCTGGGAAATACCCCCGCCCCACCAGGGGTTCTCACCTCCCCGCTGACCGCTGTGCTCTGCCGGGCGCTGGAGCTAGGCACTGCAGCCCCGCTTGCCCGGGCCGCCTCCTCAGCTCGGCTCCGCCAGGAAGCTCCGCAGCCCCCGAGGCCCCGCGCCCTCTGTCTTCCCGCGGGCGCCGCCGCCTCCGATTGCTGAAATGCTGGACAGCGCACGACCATAGAGGCGGCCTCCTGGTCCGCCTGCGGGCCAGACTGCCCCAGCTTCTGGCGTCCACAGCGCCCTCTGCAGGACCGGAGGAACTATTTGCACAAGGGGCGAGGCTCGACACTCTACTACCGCTGGGATGTCTGTTTTCCACTTTGCGGCTACGGTTCTCCAGTACTGACAGGCGCCCAGGGCAAGGGAGGTTACTAATTTAGATCTGGGAGAGGCAGTCAGTATCTGAAGTCCATTCAGTTCGAGTCTAAAAGAGCGCTGGAAGGCAAGCGTGGTGGTGCACGCTTGTAATCCCAGTACTTGGGAGGCTGAGACAGACAGGAGGATCGAAGATTCGTGGCCAGCCTCAGCTACTTAGACCCTCCGCAACTTAGTGAGACCCTGTTTCAAAATAAATAATAAAAAAAATAGGGCTGGAGGTGTAGCTTGGAGGTAGACTGTCCCTGGGTTCAATCCCTAGTTCTGCAAAATAAATAAATAATAGAATTAAAATTAAATAAAAAAGAGCACTGGGGACTGGCTAGGGGACACCCTCTATTTTTTGGGGGGTACTGGGGATTGAACTCAGGGGCATTCTACCTCCACGCTGTACTCCCAGCCCTATTTTTTATTCTTTATTTTGAAACAGGGTCTCCCTAAGTTGTGGAGGGCCTCACTAGGTAGCTGAGGCTAGCCTCGAACCTGGATCCTCTGGTCTCAGCCTCTCAAATGCTGGGATTACAAGCCTGCGCCACCACGCCCGGCTTGGGGACATCCTCTAGAAGGTCCTTGTTATTGTGCTTCTTGATGGCTGGCCTGAGGCCTGACCTTGTAGGGGTGGGAGACAACCCAATGGGGAGAGGACCTAGGAATGGAATCCTTGGCCTTTTCTGGGTTGAGAGTATGGGGTCCTGTGTTCAAGTCACACTTTGTTTACTCTGTGTGATCTTGGGCAACCTGTCTCCCTTTTAGTTCTTTTAGTGAATAAACCTAATAGAGGAAATTCAGGGGTGGGTGTGTGTTGTGGGGGCAGCAAAGATCTTTTCTGATTGGAAGCCAGGAAAATGGAGGCCCCTGCTTCAAGTCCAGCGGAGGTGTCCCCGAGGCTGAGTGCCAGAACAGGCTGAAAGGGCAGGACTGGGGTGAGCCAAGTTGGTCTATGGGGTGCATGTGGATTGCATGTGTTTGGGGTAGGAGGTTACAGGGTATTGAACCAGGGACTACACTCCTAGCCTTTTTTTTAATGTTTTTAATTTTAATTAATTTATTTTATTTTTGCGGTACTGGGGGCTGAACTCAGGGGCATTCTACCTCCAAGCTATACTCCCAGCCCTATTTTTTGTTCTTTATTTTGAAACAGGGTCTCACTAAGTTTCGGAGGGCCTCACTAAGTAGCTGAGGCTGGTCGCAAACTTGGATCCTCTGGTCTCAGCCTCCCAAGTACTGGGATTAAAAGCGCATGCGCCACCACGCCCAGCTATTTTTTTTATTTTTTAATATATGTATTTTTATTTTGTGGTACTGGGGATTGAATCCAGGGGCTTTTTACCTCCAAGCTACACCCCCAGTCCGATTTTATTTTTTGTTTTGAAACAAGGTCTTGCTAGGTTGAGTCTTGCTACATTGCTGAGGCTGGCCTTGAACCTGTGGTCTGCAGTATTTGGGAGGGTGGGAAAGAAAGGTGGTCTGTAGTTGCAAGGGCAAATCCTGGGCTGTTCTCCTGCCTTCTGGCTGGCCTCCCAAGTACTGAAATTACAGACTTGTGCCACCATGCCTGACATATATATTTTTCATTTTGAAACAGGGCCTCTCTAACTTACCATTAACAGGCCTCAAATCTGCAATTCATCTGTTTCAGCCTCCCCAATACTGGGATTATAGGTGTATGCCACTGCTCCAGGCTTGGGATGAAACTTTTTTTTCTTTTTTTTTTTTGGTACTACCCCCCCCAGCCCTATTTTATTTCTTATTTTGAAACAGGGTCTCACTAAGTTGTAGAGAGCCTTACTAAGTAGCTGAGGCTGGCCTTGAACCTGTAATCCTCCAGTCTCAGCCTCCCAAGTACTGGGATTACAAGCATGTACCACCATGTTTGGACCATGCCTGGCTTGGGGGCTGCAGATTTTAAGAAACATTTGCATGATTCTGAGCATCATCCTTAGGTCTGAGCATGTGAGTCTGTGTGTGGGTTTGTGTGTGTTTGTTCCCATCTGTGTACGTGTGTCTGTTTCTGTATTCATGTCTTTCTGGAGTCTGTGTCTGCCTGTTCCTTCCCCCTCTTCCCTTTTCCTTTGTCCAGGTTTCCTCCCTTACCTGTATTTAGTGTGTGTATGTGTGTATGGGGGGGGGTGTTTAGGGCCCTGTTTGCAGAACAAAGGTTGAGGGTGGGAAAGAGGGGGTGGTCTACAGTTGCTACCTGAAAAGCTACAGCCCCAAGGGCGAATCCTGAGCTGCTCTCCTGCCTTCTGGCTGCATGAATATTTCATCTGCTGGGGCTTTGGGCTGGTGGTGCACCACTCAGCTTGCTCCCCTTTCCCGGGAGGGGCTGCCCCCTCTGCCTGGCTGGGCTTTTCAAGGCACAGTGGGGAGCAGGCAGATCAAGGGCTGAGAGAGGGCTCCAGAGGTCCCGCAGGGCTTTGCTTGCTCCTGCTTGAGGCACGAGGGCTGAGTGTGTGGAGAGGGGCAGAGGAAGGCCAGAGGAAGTGCAGGGATGTGGCATCTTTTCATCTTAAGGAGAAGCCTATTCCTTAAGTGAAGTTGGCTTTATGAAGACTCTTGCCATGCTGACTTGGATCCTGAGCAGCCCTGGCTTCAACTCTCCTTGGAGATAGTGCCTGGGAACACCGCCCCAGCTAGGCATGCCTCTTCCTGTCCAGTCTTTGTCTCTGCAGCACCTGCCTCCCTGGCTTCACTGTGGCTTCACTACTTAGGGGAGCAAGGGCCTGAGGGATGCAAACTTCCCCAGCTGCCTTGCGGTCCTTATCGCATCAAGGATGGGGGAGCCCTGGAAGCCTGTGCTGTCTCTCGGCCCCAGTGTTCCCCCTCATCTCTCATAGTCCTGGCTCCTAGGGGTACACCTCTACCTTGGTTTCCCTGCATAGGCTGCTAATTTCCCCAAAAGTTCTCCTGCCCTTGAGCTCCTCATTTCAACAAACAGCAGCAGCATCTGTGCTGGTTTTACCCTTTGCTCTGCTGACTCCATTCTCTGCTTTGCTCTACCCTGTGGTGGGCTTTGGGAGGCTGGCCTCTACAGATGGAAGCCCAGGCTCCCCTGCTCTTGGCTTCTGGAGGGGTCTAAGGAGAGGCATCACCAGGAGCATGGGTGTGGGAGGAGAGAGCAGTCAGGATTTTTTTTTTTTTTTTTTTTTTTTTTGCAGTACTGGAGATTGAACTCAGGGGCATTCTACCTCCGAGCTATACCCCCAGCCCTATTTTTTACTTTATTTTGAAACCGAGTCTCACTAAGTTGCAGAGTGCCTCACTAGGTAGCTGAGGCTGGCCTCGAACCCGGATCCTCCGGTCTCAGCCTCCCGAATGCTGGGATTACAAGCGTGCGCCACCACGCTCGGCTAGCAGTCAGGATTTATTACCATTGAATTTCTCTGTTGCTCCACAGTCCAG
>PVLC010025236.1:0-23813 GCA_004027655.1 Graphiurus murinus
GAGAGAGAGAGAGAGAGAGAGAGAGAGAGAGAGAGAGAGAAGTACTACAAATACTCCCTGTTTCCTGCAGAAACAGGTTGCAGGTCTGATTTGGCCCCTAGGCTGTAGCGTACACAACCCCGTCTACAAAGGATTAGAAAGGCCGCTGGACAGGGAGCAGGACTGTTAGGAGGCAAGCAGCTGGAAGTGGGGCCACAGAGAGAAGCAGGGGCCTGCCTATTCTGCCTTGGTAGCTGTCCTCCCACTGGGTGGACTCCAAAATCCCTGGGGAATTTCTTTTTGGAATTTCAGAACCAGTGGTGATTCTGGGTAGTGAGCCCCACCCAGGGAGCCTTCTGGGACATGATCTGGGTCTTAGCAAGCATCAGTAGGCTGTTCCCATGCCCACTCTAAAGGTCACTGTGTGGCCTGGAGTGAATCCCTTCCCTTCTCTGGCATTCTGCTTTCTCATCAGCAAAAAAGAGGTACCTGGGAGGTGGACATGGTGGTACACATCTGTAATCACAGTACTTGGGAGGCTGAGGCAGGAGGATCACAGGTTCGAGGTCACCCTATCAACTATAACCCCCAAATCCTGACCACACAACTTAGAGGGAGATTTGCTCACAGTTTGGGAGATTTCAGGGTTCAGTCTATGTGAGGTCTGCAGATCTCAGGTCAAGGCGACTAAAAGCAGAGAGGAAGAAAGCAAGGGCTCTGCTGTCACATCACAGAGGCTGCAAGGAAGAGTCAACAAGAAAGAGTTCAAACATTAAAAGCACAGGGACCCACCTTCCCCAGCTGTACCCACCTGCCTAGATTACCACCCAGTAAGTCCATTACAACCCTTATGACTTAATCCCATCCACTCTGAACATTAATACATGAGCTTTCCAGGGAACATTGTGTATATAATGATAACACAGATTACCAATCTCTGGGTGGGAAGTCACATCAGAGCCTGGTAGATATTTAAATTTACTCTCCATTGGATCATGTTAAGTGAGCATTATGACCTGTGGGGTTGACTGGTGAAGTCTGGACTCTCCTTCCTCCCTGCTCAGTGGGCCAACTCCTTAAATGAATCCTATACTGCATTTTTTTAGGTCATAAAAAGTCTAATTATTGAGTTATAGTTTAAAAGACTAGAGCCCTACTATTAACCAAACTATCACAAAACCTGTGATTACCTCCAAATACAATATAATGTGGGAACTTATTATGTTATTGGCCATTGACCAAGACAAATCCTGATGTTCTTATATAGTTGTGAACATCTCACATGTTTCATAGGAACTATATTTAGAGCTTATTACTGAAAAATGTGTGTGATACAAAATTGATATCAAATTAGTGAAAAATTATTTAGTAGACTCACATTTATGAATTATAATAGTAACTATACATTTCTTTTCTTTTTTTTTTTTGCAGTACTGGGGATTGAACTCAGGGGCGTTCTACCTCTGAGCTCTGCCCCTAGCCCTGTTCTTTATTCTTTATTTTGAAACCAGGTCTCACTAAGTTGCGGAGTGCCTCACTAGGTAGCTGAGACTGGCCTCGAACCCGGGTAACTATACATTTCTAATAATTATTTTTAAGCAGTAGGATATTCAATAAGGATATAGAAATATAACTAAAGGGTAGAAAAGTATCATGAAATAACCCACTAACTGAAAATACTAGAAGAAAATACTAACCAGCATTTATATTCTGACAGGATTATATTTTATGCCTTCAATTATTTCAAAATATTCCATTGCCCCAAAATAATTGATTCCTGTCTTCTGATTTGAATGTTTTAAAGATGATGACTGATTCTCAGAATACTGTGCCCAAAGCCATTTACAGGATTGTTGACAAATTGAAAGACAGAATAACAGTCTCAAAAAGGTCAAACTGAGCTGGACAAGGTGACACACACCTTTAATCCCAGTAGTTGAGAGCCTGAGACAGGCAGACCACAGGTTCTAGGTCAGCATGCAATAATTTAGCAAGACCCAATTTCAAAATAAAAAATTAAAAAAGGTTTGGCTGTAGCTCAGAGGTAGACACTATTGCAGGCTCTAGAGGATGCTGCTTGCGCTGTAGTCCTGCCATAGAAGGTTGTTGCTTCATGCAACTCCCTGAAAGTTATTCCATGGTTCCTGCCATGGACAGTCACTGCTCAAAGCAACTTCCTGACAATAGTCTCCTTGCATGACAATGACATGAAGCCTGACATAATAATTTTAAGAGAATTTAATAATTGGGGATTTGGGGAGGAGATAGATGACAATTCTCCTGGCCTTTGTAGCCAGGGCCTTATTTTTATAGAAACTTTAGACAAGGCATCATAAAAGTTAATCAAACACAGAAACTAATAATTGTCATGGGTTACAATAAAGAAGGTCAGTGAGGCAGGCATGTGACAAGCTTGGAGGATGGAGAGGACATCAAAGACCGCACCATAAAGATGACACCAGGTCCCTTGGAATATCCACTTGTGAATGAATCCCACCAAGCCAAATACCATGTTTTCAAACTGGGCTGGTCCAAGATGATAATCTCAATGTGCATTCTAAGATGAACCTCACTGTCTCCTCCCTTTAGTTTTAGAAAAAATGGCAATAAAATTAACTTTGAAACTTTTTGTTTTTGAAACATCAATTGTTTCCATCTAGTTATGCAGACTGCACAAAGAATAAAAGGTAATATTACAACCAAGATAACCAAATTAAGCAGCCTTATTCATGAGCAGAAAAATATCAGAAGTACCATCAGCCAGGGTTTCTCAGAATTTAGCATCTGTGAAGATTGGGGTTTAGTATTAGCTATGGCTAGACTGAAATTTTAGTATCTCTAATGCAATATTATAAAAAGGATCTAGCAATTAACATGTTATAATATTTAGCAATATTATAAAGACATTTGTAAACACTGTGACCATTTTAAGTCCTGTAATTCTTTTTCAGTCTAAATCACAGTCTTTTAACTGTCCACTTGTTTTTTTCCGGCTTGTATTCTTTATTTTGCTGTCCACTTTTTAGGCTAATGTGAATCCGAATCTACCAAGTTCTTGCACAGTTCTTGAATTGAAAGGCAAAGAGCCACGATGGCAGAACAGGCTGCCTTTATTTTCTTCTTTCCTGAATCACAGGCCATTAAAAGGAAAAACACAATTTTGTTCTAACCTTATAATAGTGATCGGAGGTTATCATAGAGTCTTCCAAATGAAGAATAACCTTGGATCCAGATTTATAGATGGTGTCGTCTGACGGGAGGTAAACACTCCCACACACATAAAACATGGTTACATTCTCCCTTGGATTAAGCCTTAGATGGAGCTAAAAGAGTTGAAGATGCAACTAAAGTAAAAGTAGAACTCTCAGGAAAATCAACAGGAGTAGGAGTAGTAGAGAGAACAGATGGCAAAAAAAAAATAGAATGATAAAATGGACATGGATGTGCACAGAATTTTTGTGTGGCCTGATTGCTCTGCAAGCAGCCCCACAGAAAGGAAGGACCTTATTTTCCAGATCATCAGGCAAGACTTAATGCATATATCCTGCTTAGCTGTTAACATGAAGACAAAGACATATTGGTTGCATCGTCTTTTTGTAATATTGATTGACCCTCCCTTTCTGAAATCTAAGTACTTAGAAAGCTAGTAACATAGTCTCTTAGGAGGCATTGTAGGAGACACTGATTAATATTGGCTACCATGTAGTCAATGTTGATTATTTATTGTGGCCACCTTCTAAATCAGCCCTCAAGTAGACACATATGCCAGTGAGCCTTCTGGGTATTAGTTGATGGGTAATAAGACTTTGCACAGACCCAGGGTTTATCAAGAGAAACAAGTTAATTTCTCTTCAGAAAGTTCAGGGATCTGTTTTAACTTGTCAGCAAGTTCTGTTCTTTGACAAACTCTACCTGTTTTGTTTTGTGCATGATTTCAGACCAGATAATATTTTCTAATCTGAATTTAAGATGGAATAAATATACCTGGCTAGGGAACCAAGCACCATGATGAAATAGCTAGGTGACTTTAAGAAAGTCATTTAATCTCTCTGATTCATTTTTTGGTAAGTCAGTAAGCACAGAGATAAAGATAATCAGTACTTATAATAGTGATCAGAGGTTATGATAGAGTCTTCCAAATGAAGAATAACCTTATGAAATAAGATACAGCAGGGAAAACCCTCAGCACTGAAACACTGGAAAAACTCAATAAATGTTAGCCATTTTGTCATGCTTTGAGCCATTATTATCCTCCTATAAAAGAGGTTTTAATCCACCTAGAAACTTCACATGTGGGAAGGCCTTACCAAAACTGATAAGATTCCTTTATTCAGTGGCTCTCATCTTTTGTCTATATACTAAAATCAGCGAGGGAGCTTAAAACATCCCAAGAGTTAGGCTGTCCACCAAGCCACATCAATGAGATTCTCTATGTTTGAGATCTAGCCAGAGGCAGGTGCTATGAAAGTTTGTTTCTACACACCAGCTAGACTATCCTTTTTTTGTGTTTGTGTACAGTACTGGGGATTGAACTGAGGGGCATTCTAACTCTAAGATAAACATCTAGATCTTTATTATCAGCATCATCAGCATCATCATTTTATTTTTTAAAACAGGGCCTTGCTACATTGCTGAGGCTGGCTTCGAACCTGCTATCCTCCTGTCTCAGTTTTCCAAGTACTGGGATTAAAGACCTTGGCCATGGCACCTGGCTTGGAATATCCCTTTCTGCAGATGTGTTTCCTTACAGGATATAGTTAAGGTCAGTGGGACTCTCTTTAACCCATTCACAAAGTCCAATGAGTTCAAACCATTTTGTTGTAGAAATGTTTTTTTTTTTTTTTCTCATTGAAGTTTATGAGAAAACTTTAGTGTATTAGGATAAAACTATTTAAAAAAAAACTATACATTTTATTATTAAATTAGTAACAAAACTAGAAATTCCTGGAAAAACATAAAAACTTAATTGGGATATTAGTACTAAAACTATGGTCTCTTTTAGGCTCAGTATGTCAATTATGACTACATTTATCTTTATAAGACCAAGCAAATTCTGATTCTTTAAGTACTCCTTGACAATGGTAACATACTTTTCCTCTTGTTTTTGGTTAGCAATTCATTTGTATTTGGCAGAGTAGTCTTCAATTAGATGCCTGAAAGGGTATTGAAACTTGGGGGTTATTGTTTAAAGTAGATCTACTAAAAAATCTTACACTTGCATTTTATATCATAAATATGAGTCTAGCAAGAATTACTAAAACTTAAGTGCTCAAATTATACGGAACATAATCAGTCTTAGACTGACAAGAGCAAAATATTTAAAGAAATGTAATGTCCATGAACTGTGTAATTTTGTAGGGGGCAGATGTGTAGTTTAAAGTAAGTGATATGCAAAAACCTTAGATTAAAACGAGAAAAAATATGCTCCTATGACTTTCTTAACCAATGCCTATGTTTAAAAAAATAAACAAAAACTTAAATATGTGCATTAAGATAGATGGAGCATCTTTATTCAGAAGCTTGCACTGCCCTGTTGAAGTTCAAGAATGATCACTCTAGCATTTTAACAGTGTGCATATGATTATTACATATATTTTATTACTAAAAAAAATCAGTTTAATGAAATGTTTAGATAACCTGTGAAGTATCTCATCAGAACTGCAATCAGAGACATTAATTATGCAAATTGCCGCCAATATCACCAGATTATACCAAAAAATATTGCCAAGCTAGTGAGCAATATATGCTTATGTTTCTCATTTGCATTACTCAAAGCTACCCTTTCAGGCAGTTACTAATTTTACTCCTGAGAGATCAGGGCTAACTTCTACAAGACTGATACTGTGCAAACTGGCCATCACCAGAAAGAACCTAATTATTTAGAGCCAAACAGGAAAACATGTGGAGACAAATAGATGGGCCAACTGGTACTTGTTTTACTAGTCCACCTCCCAGGTACCTTGTAATCAGAGCCACTTCAGCCTCACTGAAGTCTCCTCTGTTTTGTACGCCTTTCCAATCTTTCCCTTCTATCAACTCAATTTTTGCAAGGTGTCCAGTTTCAATGTTTTGCTACTCCCTTTTTCTGAGAGAGCAAGCTTCGCTTCCCGTGACCATGCTACCTTCTGGTTTAATTAAGGTTGAGCCCTGATCTGCTGAACATTTTCTCCAGTGGATCACCCATGTTATGGTTAAGACATAGAATATTCCCTGAAGAGCTCATGCATTAAGGCTCAAGGTTGACAGGTTTTATGGGTAGTCACCTAGGCAGGTGGGTGTGGATGGAGAAGGTGGGTCCCTGGGCTGTGGCCCTGCTCCTGTGTCTCGGGACCCCCTTGCCTGTTTGCTCTTGTGCTTCCAAGCCTCCATGATGTGAGGGCAGAGCCCTTGCACTTTCTCTGCTTCCTGCCGCCATGCTCTGAGTTCTGCAGATGTAACCCAGCTTGACACACACTGAGAATCCAAGATCTCCAAAAGGCTATGTGCAAATAAATCTTCCTCTCTCTAAACTGTGTGATCAGTTGCCTTGAATTATAGCATGAGAATACTGACTGAGACAAATATAATAATACAACATATTTCACTATGATACAACATGTTGCCTAGTCTCCCCCAAACTTATGCCTTTAAATCAAATTTAAAAAAAAAAGAGAAAGGAAATTTCTACTTTTGTAAAAGATCGTTGCTATTAGGTTTGAGATACAAAAGTGGCAATACACTTTCATGTCACTGTGTAAAAGACAACTGAAAACAAGCAAATATAACTTTGCTCCTTGCTCCAGAAAATACACTGTTGGAAGTTAAGATTTTCAACTAAATGAAATAGTGTCCTTTTTAAAACAGGTTGCTCATCAACAGTCATTTCAAGAGCTTCAACTAGTAAGCTGCCCACAAAGCTGAAGGCTGTATGCAATGTTTAGCCCAATTTAGAGCAATATGGCACCTTGTAAGATCTGCCTTTTAATCACCCAGGGCAGACACTAAAACCCTACAACCCCCAAAGTCCCCATTCTAAAACAAGATAGAGACTATGCACATGTGATGTTCTCCTTTCTACAGCAGGGTAACACATTGAGCTACACTCCAACAACAGGGCTTTTTAGTGGTTTTTGGAGGCTGAAAATCAAAATCAATATTCAGACTTTACAAGTCAAAAATAAAATAAGGGAGAAAAGATGGTGACTTAGAGGGAGACAGCAGGATTCAGGCATGCTGAGAATCAGAACTCAGTCACTGGGAAGTCTGTTTTTCAACAAAGGAAGAAAAGCAAGGAAGTACTCAACAAAAAAATTAAAGTTGAAAAGTGGCAGAACCAGAACTAGAAAACAGAGCAGGGGACTGTAAAAAATCTTCATGCATCTGTTGAACGGAGCTCGATGGCACCAGAGCTGGTGGCTGGCAGCTGGTTGCTGCCAGCACTTTGGCTGCCAGAGACCTCCAGGAAGAAACTGTGGATTTTTGTGAGGCTGGTGACTACAGAGCATGAGTGAAAGCAGTCGCCATTTTGTTCCACACTCAACAGGGACCCAGCTGGAGCCGAACACTGCAGCTGGGTCTGAACCCATCTCTTCCATCATAGATCGGGAACAATGAACAGCACCCATCACGACTCTAAGTTAACCAGCCAATCCAGTGGGAAATGGCTTTGCCCAGCCACAGGGACTTGTGTGGCAAGAAAATAGACTCACGGAGACCTGAGACTCTGCAAACCACCCCTGCGGAGGTGGAGGTGGAGACTACTATCAGACATAGCAAAAATGTGATTTAGTAGATGTGGGAAGCAAAGAAAGCTTTTGCTAAATTCAGAGGACTCAGGAAGCTAAGATGACTGCATACTGTCAAGGCTATTTGAGTGATTAAAGCTCAGCCAGTTTCTGTATGTGCCCATTGTGCATATACAACCTTGGAGATAATTTTGTAACTCCTGAGAAAACAAAGTGTGAAAGTTTGTGGTCTGTGTTGCCTGCTTTTCCCGGTAAGGGGGCAGCAAGCTGAAGGCCATCAGAGAAAGTAAAAAGTAACTTGGAAGAAATAACAGATGCTTCTTTAGGGCCTGATTGTCTCCACCTAGCCTTGAGGTTTTTTGAGATAATGACTGTTTCCCACGTAATTGGAGTCATCTTTGTTCTGCTAAGGATATAAAAACCCTATCTTCGCTTAATAAAGTTGAACATTGTTCCCCTTGCAAGGTCTGTGTGTGTGTGTGTGTGTGTGTGTGTGTGTGTGTGGCGCCATGTCTCATCCTGTCTTTGTTCTATGTTCAGCTCCCAGATCGGCTGGCAGAGAAGAAAAGATAAACTGAGGCAACAAGCATGTTGCAAGTAGATAGCCTCTAGAGACAGGTGGGAGGGAACAGCAGTCAGCAGTTTGAGAAGCCCTTGTAGGGTTCCTAGGGATCACCCTGGGGCATCGACTAATGATGCTTGGGGGAAATAGCTCAGCCTACTGAGTTGCAGGCTCTGAAAGCAGTAAACATGCACCTAGCCATGTTTGGGCACTTTAAGCACCAGCACTGGAGGCTAGCAAGGGTCCTTGGGATTGTGGCTGCCTAGGACAGAGGTGATGTCCCTGGGACTAAGGAACAGACGCTCCCAAGCCCCTGGCCTGGAACTGTAGAATCTCTCCCTCCCAGACCTTGGGACTTTGGCAGAGAGTGGCAGCAGTGCCATCATGACCGGACCATGCCAAAAGTCCAGGGGCCCTGCAGGGTTTCACATGATCCCAGTCACAAGTGGGAATTCAATACTCTCTCTGCCAGCAGACTTTGTACCTGGCATCCATGTATGCTAGTACCTCACATGGCCATAACCAGCAGATCTGGAATGGTGTCCCAGGACCCACCAAAGCTCAGCGGGCCAGGCCATAAATTCGGAACATAGTAGTTTCCAGCTTTGCTGAGCCTAAGCCCACAGGTCACAGAGGCCAGAGGTCAGCACTTTGCAGTATTATGGGCTCACAATCAGCAGAGCAGTGGCAATCTCTGGGGTGCATTAAGTCCCAACTAGGAGGCTACAGGCTCTGAAGAGAATATCGTACTCTTGGGCCCTGCAGAATGTGGGCCAGGAGAGCACAATGACCTGCAGCCAATCAAGAGACTCCCATTTGCTTTCATTAAGAACTATATCTAGTTGCCGGGCATGGTGGCGCACACTTGTAATCCCAGCATTCGGGAGGCTGAGACCAGAGGATCTGGGTTCACAGCCAGCCTCAGCTACCTAGTGAGGCACTCCTCAACTTAGTGAGACTCGGTTTCAAAATAAAGAATAAAAAATAGGGCTGGGGGTGTAGCTCAGAGGTAGAATGCCCCTGAGTTCAATCCCCAGTACCGCAAAAAAAAAAAAAAAGAAGTAAAAGTTTAATTATCTGAGTCAGATTGATAGAGGCAAAGATATACCCCCAGCACAGACGTTATTATAAAAGGATAACAAGTAAACACAGGACTCACACAAAGAGCAAGAAGATGCCAAGATAATAGAAACACAAACCTGAGAACTCTCAAAATATGAGAATGAGTAATAGTGAGGAAATAATAAACTCCCACAATGCAACAACAAGGGAGATCACCAATACTGATCTGTAAGAAATGCAAGAAGGAAAATTCCAATTTTTGATCTTCAATATGATGAAAGGCCTCAAAGAAAGTATACAGTAAATGAAGGAGGAAATTGAGGTTTTAAGAAAAAAAAACAGAAAGAGGCTTTGAATGAAATGAAGGAGTCAATAAATGAATTGAAGACAGCAATAGAAACCAAAAAAAGCTAGAGCACATGGAAAAAAGGTATCACTCTTGGAAGACAGTTCATTCAAAACCAAAAGTATAGCCAACAGTATACAGAAGACATTATAACAACACAACCTAACATCCAACAAATAAGAGACAATATGAAACATCCAAACTTATGGATAAAAGGCATTGAAGAAGGTCTAGAAGCACAGACCAAGAGTATCAGAAACCTCTTCAGAGAAATAATTTCACAGAACTTTCCAAACACAGAAAAACTGCTGGACATCCAAGTGCAGGAGATATACAGAACACCATTAAGACAAAATCAAAGAAGGACCATCCCATACCACATAATAATCAAAATGACTAATATTGAGGCCCAGGAAAGAATCTTAAAAACAGTGAGAATAAAAGAAGAGGTGATATTCAGGGGCAAAACAATAAAAATCACTCCAGACTTTACAATCCAAGTCATGAATACCAGGAGGGACTGGTATGAAGTACTCCAGACCCTAGAAGAAAACAACTTCCAACCAAGAGTGCTATATCCATCAAAAATATCATTCAAAATTTATGGGGAAATAAAAATGTTCCAAGATAAGCAGAATCTTAAAAAAAATCATGACTACTAAGCCAGGCTTAGAGAAAATACTTAAGGAAATGAATTGCAAAGAAAAGGAAGCAAATTCCAGAACCAGAGAAGAGGCAAAGTCCATCAAGTGGGCAACTAAGCGAAAAAGAAATAACACTATATCAAATAAAATATAGAACACAAAATGGCAAGAAACAAAAGTCATATTTTAATAATAACACAGAATGTCAAAGGTCTTAATTACCCAATTAAAAGACATAGACTGGCAATGTGGATTAGAAAACATAATCCAATTATATGCTGCTTGCACCTTCCAGCCAAAGATATCCATATACTAAAGGTGAAAGGATGGAAAAAGATATACTATGCAAATGAAGACCGAAAACAGGCAGAGGTAGCAATGCTCATATCTGACAAAACAGACTTTAAGTTAAAACACATCAGAAGAGACAAAGTTGGGATAATTCTTATTAATAAAAGGAACAATCCAGCATTTACACCTCAAATGTGGATGCATCCACTTTTGTAAAACCAACTCTTTGGAACATCAGGTCTCAAATAGACCCAAATACAATAAAATTGTGAGACTTCAACACACCACTCATGCTACTAGATCGATCTTCCAGACAAAAGTTGAGTAAAGACTCTTCAGACCTAAAGAACACCATAATCCAAATGGACCTAATAGACATATACAGAATATTTCAGCCAGCAATACCTGAATACATATTCTTCTCGGCTTCTCATGAAACCTTCTCCAAAACAGACCACATCCTAGGCCACAAAGAAAGCACCAGCAAAGTCAAAAGTTGTAATATAATCCCCTGCATCTTTTCAGATCACAATGGAATGAAAGTAGAAATCAACAACAGGAAGACCAAAAGAAGTTACATAAATATATGGAGACTGAAGAATACACTCTTGAATGAGGAATAGATCCGAAGATAAATAAGGGGTGGGGTGTAGTGGCACATGCTTGTAATCCCAGTACTTGGAAGGCTGAAACAGGAGGATCACAGGTTTGCAGCCAGCCTCATCTACTTAGTGAGGCCCTCCACAACTTAGTGAGACCATGTTTCAAAATAAAGAATAACACATAACACTGGAGATGTAGCTCAGAGGTAGAATGCCTCTGGGTTGAATCCCTAGTTGTGAAAAAAAAAAAAAAAAGCAGAAAATTGGAGTAGAAGGAACATATCTCAACATCATTAAGGCAATATACAAAAAACCCAAAGCCAACATCATATCAAACAGGGAAAAACTGTAGGAATTCCCTTTAAAATCAGGAACAAGACAAGGATGCCCACTATTTCTACTCCTTTTCAATATAGTCCTTGAGACTCTTACTAGAGCAGTAAGACAAGAGAAGGATATCAAAGGAATTCAAATAGGAAAAGAAGAATTTAAATTAACCTTATCTGCAGATGATATGATCTTATATCTAGAAGACCCAAAAAACTCAGCCAAAAGACTACTAGAGCTGATTAACAAATTTAGCAAAGTAGTGGGATACAAAATCAATGTAAAAAAATCAGTAGATTTTCTATGTATCAACCATGAATCCACAGAGAAATATAGAAAGCAATTCAATTCACAATAACCTCAAAACCAACAAAATACCTAGGAATAAACTTAACCAAAGATGTAAAAGACCTCTACAATGAAAATTGTAAAATACTAAAGAAAGAAACTGAAGAAGAGGTTGGAAGATGGAAAGATATCCCTTGCTCATGGAAAGGTGGAATAAATATCATCAAAATGGCCATTCTACAAACCAGGCATGGTGGCACACGCTTGTAATCCCAGCATTCGGGAGGCTGAGACCAGAGGATCCGGGTTCTCAGCCAGCCTCAGCTACCTAGTGAGGCACTCTGCAACTCAGTGAGACTCAGTTTCAAAATAAAGAATAAAAAATAGGGCTGGGGGTATAGCTCGGAGGTAGAATGCCCCGGAGTTCAATCCCTAGTACCACAAAAAAAAAAAAAAAAAAAATGGCCATTCTACCAAAAGTGATCTACATAATCGATGCAATCCCTAAATCCCTATGAAAATATCTGTCATTCTTCATATCCCTATAAAAATCAGTCATAAATTTCATATGGAGAAACAAAAGACCCAGAATAGCCAAAGCAATTCTCAGCATTAAGAACCATCACAATTCCTGACTTCAAATTATACTACAGAGTTATAGTAATTAAAACAACCTTGGTATTGTCACAAAAATGGGCACATAGACCAATGGAACAGAATAGAAGATACATAAACAAAATCACACACTTATAGTTAATTGATCTTCAACAAAGGGACTAAACACATACGCTGGAGAAAAGATAGCCTTTCAAATGGTGTTGGGAAAGCTGGTTATCCATTTGTAGAAAAATGGAACTAAATCCTCACTTTCACCCTACAGGAGTGAACTCTAGATGGATCGAACACCTGGAAGTTAGACCAGAGATGGTGAAGTTACTAGAGGAGTATATAGGTTCAATACTCCAACATGCAGGCACAGGTAGACTTCCTCAGCAAGACCCTCAAAGCTCAGGAAATGAAAACAAGAATTAAGAGAACCCGGATCCTCTGGTCTCAGCCTCCCGAATGCTGGGATGGCATTAAACTAAGAAGTTACTGGACATCAAAGGAAACCATCAAGAGTCTAAAGAGAGAGCATACAGAATGGGATATCTTTGCCAGCTGACAGAGAATTAATATATAGAATATACAAAGCACTCCAAACACTTTATACTAGAAAAACAAATAACCCAATCAAGAAATGGGCAACTGAATTGAATAGACACTTCACAAAAGAAGAGATACAAATGGCCAATAGATACATGAAAAAGTATTCAACAATATTAGCAATTGGAGAGATGCAAATCAAAATTCCATCTAACCCCAATCAGCATGGCAATCATTAAGAAGTCAAATAACAGTAAATGTTGGCGAGGATTTGGGAAAATAGGAACTCTTCTACACTGTTGGTGGGATTGCAAACTAGTTCAGCCGCTATAGAGATCAGTGTGGAGATTCCTTAGAAAACTGGGAATGGATCCACCAAATGATCCAGCTATACCACTCCTGGGAATCTTTCCAAAAAGGTTGAAACCAGAGAACTACAGTAATATATGCATACCCATGTTCATAGCAGCACAATTCACAGTAGCCAAATTATGGAACCAACCCAGGTGATCATCAACAGATGATTGGATTACAAAACTATGGGAAATACACACAATGGAATTCTATTCAGCAATAAAGAAGAATAAAATAATGTCATTTGCAAGAAAATGGAAGGACCTCAGGAGAACACTGAGTTGGATTAGCCAGTCACAGAAAGTACAGGGGCTTATGTTTTCTCTAATATGCACAAGCTAGGGGGTAAGTGGGGGAGATACCAGAGGGACTCCAGATACCAGAGGGACTCCAGATAATGCAGGAGAAACTACAGTGCAGCCAAGGAGGTGGTCTGAGAGAAGGGGAGGGGAAGATTGAGGTTCATTAATGTAAATACTACCATTGACTATGTGTACATATGTGAACACCAATGTCAATCTCAGTACTCTGTATTGGGAAGGGGGGTGATGGGGAGGCTGAGCGGGGCACCAAGTGCTGTGTGCATAATTTACATTATGTAAATTATGTCAACATAATTTACATTATGATGTGAGACTATAATGCACCGATAAAAGTACATTTTTAAAAAATGTGTAAAATATAATAAAAGTGGTAAAGTAGGCAATTCATATTAAAGGAAACCCTCAGTGCCTGAAGTTGTGGAATGTACTGAAACACACATTTCTTTTTTTCTTCTCTGTAAGTTTGAATTAATTTATTTCTCAATTTTATTTATTTTTTAATTTCTATTTATTTATTTTTAAAATTTATTCTTTAATTGGTGCATTGTAAGCATACATCTTTGTTAGGTACACGCTGGTAAAGGCATTTAACCCTTCCCCAATTCCCACCCCACTCCCTCGCCCTCCCTCCTTCTCAGATTCAGTTTAGTGATTGATTTTGATATGTTTGTGAAAGTACATCATGTGCATTAGGGTGCTCCCCCTCCCCCATCCATCACCTTCAGTTAAGTCCACTTCTTTGCTCATCTAAGGTTTCTCCTT
Source organism: Graphiurus murinus (assembly GCA_004027655.1). NCBI lineage: Eukaryota > Metazoa > Chordata > Mammalia > Rodentia > Gliridae > Graphiurus > Graphiurus murinus. The sequence continues at coordinate 14,411 of PVLC010025236.1, forward strand.
CATCTGGAGTCCCTCTTATGCCCCAACTTCACCCTAGCATCCACATATTAGGAAGAACATACGATTTTTTTACTTTTTGTGACTGACTAATCTCACTTAACATAATGTTTTCCAGTTCCATCCATTTCCCTGCAAATGACATGATTTTGTTCTTCTTTATGGCTGAGTAAAATTTCATTGTATACATATCTCATAGTTTTGTTTGTTTGTTTTTTGAAATTTACAATTTTTATTTATTTATTTATTTTTAAATTTTTATTATTCAGCACTGGGTTTTTTTATACATTTCTTGAGTTCAACAGGGTTACGTATACATTTACAACAAATCAATCATTGCCAGAGCACAATTAGCACCACTTCTTTGTTTTCCATGTATAGCCCACATTCCTAACATAGCCTGCTCAAGCAAACTTTCTAGAGTCATAAAACCATAAACTTTTAGAGTCATATATTTACTTTCTAAGAAGTAGGAGGGTCTTTCATCTATTCATCCTAGGAGCAATCACCAGATTTCGAGACACCGGTGTAGCCATAACAGAATAATCAGTATAATTACTCATATATGCAGATAGCAACTGCCAGGAGGGAAAGGACCCAGCTGGGCTCCCACAACTCCCCTGTTTTTATTTTAAAATGCACGAAGGACTATGCCTGTCTTAGGTTGTTTCCTACCAGGTGCATAAACTTACCCGTCATGGGGTCTTGATGAGTCATTCAATGAGCCCTGTGTTAGGTTGATATTGCCCTGAGAAAATTGAACCTGTCATTGACTACCAGGCCCTGTGCGAGGCAGTGCTTGCAGTTTTATTCCATGTAAATCTGCTCATATTCTAACAAAGGCATTGATCACAAGGCATACAATGAGTGGTAGAATGCATAAGCCTAGAATAACTATTGCTGTTGCTACGATAACTTCTCCCAGCAAGGAGGTAAATGAGGGCCAGGTAGTGGCCAAGGCTTGAAGCCGATCTACAAATGTCTTAGCTGTTTCTGCCACATTAATAGAAATGGGCTCCCCATTACATAGATCAAAAATCTCCTGGTGTAACTTTAACAAATCCTTTTTTGATTGGTGCATTGTAATCACATATCTTTGTTAGGTACAAGCTAGTATAGGTAAAGGCATACATGCACACATTTCTCATTTAACCCTTTTCCAATTCCCGCCCCATTCCCTCCTTCTCCCTCCTTCTCAAGGTCAGTTTAGTGACTGACTTTGATGTGTTCATGAATGTACATCATGCTAGTAGGTGTCCTCCCTACCCCCTTCACCTTCCATTAAGTCAAATTCTTTATTCACCTAAGGATTCTCCTTCTTCATCTGGAGTCCTTCTTATGTCCCATTTTCTCCCTAGCTTCTACATATTATGGAGAGCATTCAATTCTTAACATTTTGTGACTGACTAATCTCATTTAACATAATGTTTTCCAGTTCCATCCATTTCCCTGCAAATAACATGATTTTGTTCTTCTTTATGGCTGAGTAAAATTCCATTGTGTACATATCCCATAGTTTTGTAATTCATTCATCTGTCGATGGACATCGTGGCTAGTTCCATAGTTTGGCAATTGTGAATTATGCAGTTATAAACACAGATACACGTGCATCGGTCTGATAGTTTGGCTTCTTTTGGGTAGATACCCAGAAGTGGTATTGCTGGATCATACGGTAGGTTCATTCCCATTTGTCTGAGGATCCTCCATATTGTTTTCCAAAGTGGTTGCATGAATTTGTAATCCCACTAACAATGTATTAGGGTTCTCACTTGCCAGCATTTATTGCCACACCCTTGCCAGCATTTATTGTTGTTCATGTTTTTGATGATTGCCATTTTGATTGGGGTTAGGTGAAATCTCAAGGTAGTTTTGGTTTACATCTCTGATTGCTAACGATGTAGAAAATTTCCTCATACATTTATTGGCCATTTGTATTTCTTCTTTTGTGAAGTGTCTATTTAGATCCTTTGCCTATTTTTTGACTGGGTTATTTGTTTTCTTAGCTGTGAGTTTCTTGAGTTCTCTGTATATCCTAGATATTAGTCCTCTATCAGAAGAGTAGCAGGCAAAATTTTTCTCCCACTCTGTGTGGGGTCTCTGTTGAGGTTCTTGATAGTTTCCTTTGTTGCACAGAAGCTCTTCAGTTTAATGCAATTCCATATATTAATCTTCCTTTGAGTTGCTTGTGCTTTTGGGGTCTTGTTGAGAATGTTTTTACCTGTGCCTATGTGTTCAAGTGTTGGGCCTATGCCCTCTTCAAGTAGCTGCAAGGTCTCTGGCCTGACTTCCAGGTCTTTGATCTACCTGGAGTTGACTCTTGTGCAGGGTGAGAAAGTGGGGTTTATCTCCATGTTCTTGGATAGGCAGAATAAATATCATAAAAATGACCATCCTCCCAAAAGTGATCTACAGATTAATGCAATATCCATTAAATTACCAAGATCATTCCTCACAGATATAGAAAAATCAGTCCTTAAGTTCATTTGGAACAACAAGAAGCACAGAATAGTCAAAGTAATTCTTAGCAACAAAAACCATGCAGAAGGTATCACAATACCTGACTTCAAACTCTACTACAAAGTCACAGTAATAAAAACAGCATGGTATTGGTACAAACACACACACACACATAGACCAATGGAGCAGAATAGAAGATTCAGAAACAGACCCACTCACTTACAGTCAACTGATGTTTTACAAAGGAGCCAAAAATATACACTGGAAAAAATATTGCCTCAAACAAATGGTATTGGCAAAACTAGATAACCATATGCAGGAAAACTTGGAAAACCATCTAGCCCTGGGCTTTTGTTTGATGGTAAACTCTTTATTGCTGTTTCTATCTGATTGCTATTAGTCAGTTTAAGTTTTCTATATCTTCTTGACTCAATTTAGGAAGGTTATATGTGTCTAGAAATTTCTCAGTTTCTTCTAGATTTTCCATTTTGTTATAGTTTTTCAAAGTAATTTCTGATGATCCTCTATATTTCCACACTGTCAGTGGTATTATCCCCTTTTTCATCTCTTATTTTGGTAATTTGGTTGATTCTTTCTTTGGTGAGGTTGTCTAATGGTTTATCTATCTTGTTTATTTTTTCAAGAAACCAGCTTTTGGTTTTGTTGATTTTCTGTATTTTTTTTTTATTCTCGACTTCAATTTCTGCTCTGATTTTAATAATTTCCTGTCTTCTACTGGCTTTGGGGTTAGACTGTTCTTGTTTTTCAAGGGCTTTGAGCTGTGTCATTAGATTATTTATTTGGTGATTTTCTGTTCTTCTTATGTGGGCACTTAGTGCTATAAATTTTCCTATTAGTATTGCCTTCAAGTTGTTCCAGAGGTTTTAATATGTTGTGTCTCTGTTTTCATTAGTTTCTAGGAATTTTTTTAATTTCTCCCCTATGACCCAATCCTCATTCAGCAGTGTGGTGTCTCGGTGTTAGTAGAAGCTGTGCCAGGAGGCCAGTTCAATGGCTGCTGCTGCTTTGCAGCGTGCACAGCTGTCAAGTGCATGGGCCCCTCAGCTCTCCCTGGTCAGCTGTGTTCTTTTCAGCTGCACTTCAATTTTCATTACTTTGTTCCCTTTTTGTTGCTTTTTCCTTCTGTCAAGAAGCTGCTTTTATGGCAGATTTGATTCGAGCTCACAGCGCCTGAGGAAAGGTGTTTCATTCAGGTGCCATCTTGGGCTCCTCTCCACATTTCTTAAAAAACTCATAGAGGCTCTCCAGGCAAGAATTATTTCTTGACCTATGAACAAACAGTGGTTCAAAGAATAAAGGGGAAGACAATATGAACTATCCGCAACGTGGCAGTGAGCGTGGGCATGTCCTGAAACCCATGTGTGTGTATGGATTCATGCACACACATGTATTAGTGCTCCCAGCAAGACTACCAAGTAGGTAATGATATTATCTTTGCAGAAACAAAGAATCTGATGCTTATTCTGAATATCTTCCCAATATCAATTGACAGAGCTGGCGCCTGATCTTAGCACGTCTGACTCCTGGTCCAATGTTCACGCCATCATACCTCATTCTTCCCTTCACCTCACATTTCCTACAGCTTTTCTGAGACTGCTTTCCCCTTTCTTCCTATGAAGCAGAAGCATCTCCAAACCATTGAGTTGATTTCTCCTGACATGTCCTGGGCAGACTTTGCAAGTTATTTGGACTTATTTGTGACTATAAGTAGAAGAGACTTTCCTACTGGGTCCAGAATTTAGACCCATAAACACCTGGGCTCAGATTGGAGCCCCAAGAGCATTTCTCAAAGTTGCAACTTTGTACACACATATGCTTTTCCGGGTGAGCTTAGACCAGAATATGCAAGTTGAGTTGAAAAGTGGGTGATTGGACCTCCTTGCCAGCAGCTCCTAACAAAAAAAGTCTAACACTAGTTTCTGAAAAAGACAATGGACTCTTAAATATATATAACTTCTTATGAAACTAGAAATAATTTACTTTCACTGGCATTGAGACATATTTGAAAAGTAGGTTTCTCTGAGGAGGGATCTAGGGGCTATTTTAATGAGTTTCTAATCACAGCCACAGCCAACATCCTGCTTATTAAAGATGTTTTAAGAGATAATCAGTGAATTCCATGGATTCTTCTACCTCCTATATTGTGTCACACTCATTAATTACCAGCTCTTTCATATTCATTTTAAACTTTCATTCATGACTGAATAATGCTTGATATTTGATAGTTGCACATATATATTTTAGGCAATAGAGTTGAAAACCACATCATGAGAAACTACTCATTTCCTTTCCTAATTGCGATCTTGGCATCATGGGAATTTTTCTATTTCAGTAGCCTAAGTATCTGATACATAAAAGGCAGAATATCTACACTAATAAGTTAATTTTAAAAGTTTAATTCAGAAATGATATTTTGAACTGGATTTTTAACATACCATCCAATGTATTTAAGAGAAATAGACCAAATCATCAACTCGAGGTAAAGAATTATTTTGACATAACTAGTGAATAAGAGCCATAAGTAAACTTCAGTGCAATTTTAGGCAAAAAGCTATGAATTAGAATGTAGAAGGAGGGCATAGTTTAATGTCTAGCCATTCAAAGCAAATTGGAAAATAGGGGCAAGGTGCTGGATTTCTTCTGGTCTTATCTAATTCTAACATCTAAAATAGGTACATAATTGAGAAAAAAGATAAAGGACTATTATTTTCATATATGAAGGCATTACTACCAATCTCACTACTGTGTAGGGGAGGAGGATAGGGAGGTGAAATCTGGAGGTAAACACACCAACTGCTGTTGCATATATGTTTGTAGCACTTTGTCCTCACTGTGATGTACAACTGCAATGCACCAATAAAATTATTTTTTATAAATGACATAGGACTGGAAAGTACCAGAAAATCCTTTTCCTCTGTACTTCATTGAGAGGATATAGTAATTCAGAACATCTCCACTGAACAGCTGTTGACAAGGAGAAAGATTTCTTTTGCCACGGCATCTCTATGAGGAGCTGAGATAAGACCCACAGATCCTTAGGCCAGGCAGCTGGGCCCACATTCAATAGGCTATGAAGAATAAAGAGGCAGATGTATCCCAGTCAATCTTTGCCTGCAGACTATCTCAGCTTTCCTTTTCATTTCCTATGCATACTCAGGTTATTGGAAGAGCAATCCTACTTCTGAACCTACTTGTTTGGCTCAAGATATTCATGCCAGAAATATTCATGGTTTTAGGCAGTATTGCTGTAGTGATCTGATAGTTTGGTTCTGTTCTTTTGGGTAGATACCCAGAAGTAGTATTGCTGGGTCATAAGGTAGGTTCATTCCCATTCATCTGAGGATCCTCCATACTGTTTTCCAAAGTGGTTGCACAAGTTTGCAATCCCACCAACAATGTATTAGGGTTCCCACTTCTCCACATCCTCCCAGCAGTTGTTGTTGTTCATGTTTTTTTATGATTGCCATTCGGATTGGAGTTAGGTGAAATCTCAAGGTAGTTTTGATTTGCATCTCTCTGATTGCCAATGATGGGGAACATTTCCTCATACATTTATCGGCCATTTATATTTCTTCTTTTGTGATGTGTCTATTTAGATCCTTTGCCCATGTTTTGATTGGGTTATTTGCTTTCTTGGCTATGATTTTCTTGAGTTATTTGCCTTCATGGAGAAAGCGCTTTATCATATCTAGCACTAGGGTAAGGTAGGGTTAAAAAGACTTAAAAGTCAAATAACTTTTCCCAGGCTACTTTTTCATGAGCTAAGCTACTTTGGATAGGTAAAATTAGTCCTCAGAGCAAATAGAGTCCAACAGATGCCTTTAAAAGGTTGTTTTAGTTGGGCATGGTGGCGCACACTTATAATCCCAGTACTTGGGAGGCCGAGACAGGAGGATGGCAGGTTAACAGCCAGCCTCAGCTACTTCGTGAGGCTCTCAGCAACTTAGTGAGATCCTGTTTCTAAATAAAATATAAAATAAATAAAATATAAAATAGGTCTGGGGTATAGCCCAGAGGTAGAAGGCCCCTGGGCTCCATCTCCAGTACCACACACACGCACACATATACACACACAAGTTTCTTTTAGGTTGTCACTGAAAGCTGATAGGCACTCACAAAATCATGTGCCTTTTCAAGAGAGTTCAGAACCAGAAGTAGGAGGAAAAGCAAGCTATCCATCAGCTTTCTTAATTGAAAGAATTTAAAGGTCCAAGAGTAAAACATAAAGAATTTTCTAATTTGTTTATTTGGGGGCATTTTGTACAAATGATGCATATGCACAACCATGTACATATGCATAAATAAATGCACAAGTGTGTATAAATAAAGAAATGGATTTCAGGAAAATTTACTGCTCTCATGTAAGGATGCTCCCTGGTAGTTATCTATAGATACTGGCTAACATATCGACACATCACCATGGCCTTTCAGAGGCCATATATGTTTCTTGGGACTATTCAGGACCAAGCCTGAGTGGTGTATATTCACTCATTTTTCTGCATGAAATAATGTTATGGAAAAATGAGTAATACACCACTTGGAATTGCAAAGCAGAGATGTGAGTGTGTGTGTGTGTGTGTGTGTGTGTGTGTGTGTGTGTAAGAAAAATTGAGCAGAGGTATGAGAACAGCTGCATCTGTTTTGTCCAAGTTTTCCATCTTCATGGCAATTACAGTATAAAGAAAATATTCAATAATGATTATGAGTCAAGAAGCACGGAGTCTAATTTCTTATTTAAAAGAAACATCATGGTAAAGCTTCCTGCAAATTTCTTCTATGGAACACTGCAAGCTAACTCAGAAGACAGTATATTCACAGACCTATTTAGCTTCGGGATTTATTTCTGTTTCCATGGCAATTCTGCCACATAAAACTGCATTTCTTCTCCTGGTAAGAAGTCTTTCATTTGTCATGTAAACCTGTAACCCAAATAGTGCCTTCCACGGCTGGGTCCAGTCCTAAATGCACAGCCAACTGGCTAATATATTTATTTTAAATCAATAGTGTCACTGCATTTTAATAACAATGGCATTCTTATTCGACATTTTATTTGCTACATCAATTCTAAAGTCCTGTTTTATTAGCTAGTATGGCCCTTCTGAGTACAACTGCACTGGTACTGCAGAAGTCAATAAAAGTAATAAATTAAATGTACCAGTCAGTCATTTTTCCTTTGCTCCGCTCTACAAATCGCTGTGCAACCCCGAAAACACTGAAAAAAAAAACCCACACTAATGTCCTTCACTTATGTCACTGTTAAAAATAATAATAGAATGAACCGCTATTAGACTGGATTGTGGCTCAAGAGGCATTTGAACCTCCACTGCCAGAAAGGGATATTACCATTAGGTTATTAATATTCTTTTGAACATTTTCCCCGTGATGCTCCTACTTGCCTATTCCATTCTGACCCCTGTTGGAGGGCTACTGTATCACTCGCAAGTGATACAAGTCAGAATCATCACTTCCAATGCTCAAGGGATCTTGGGGTCTTTATAGTCCAATCTCTTCCTTTTACACAAAGAAGGAAGAAATCCATGACTTTAAGTAGTTCATGTAAGGTCAAAGCATAAAGAAGGGCCAAGATTTTGCTTTCATTGGGGGCAATTTAAGATAATCCACAAGCCCACAATTTTACTCCTGAGAAGAAAACTGTTTATTATTCCCCTAGAGACATTTTCCAAGGATCATCTGTAAGCTTTGACGTTGTAAACACATTACATTAATCAGTTGAATTGAGCAGTGCATTAGCAAGAGTTGTTTGAATATTATTCAAATATAATGAGTTTAATTGTATAGAATAATTGTATGTATTTAAATCCTAAAGCAGAGTAATTGTATTTATTAAACCCTAAAAGAGATTGAGTTTCCCATTTAAAGCTTGACACTTCTGGCAATAGTTTATAGGACTAAATGTTCAGACTGTATTGGTAGAGAGTGTAATAGAATATGTATGAATTTATTATGTTATCCCTGGGGATTGTGAAAGTAGAGGCAAGACCATCTGTCCCTATGGCAGATATGAGCTCACCCAGAACTACCCAATGAAAATGGGGTCCAGCCCTAATCAAAGCATGTCAGTCATTCCAGATCCATAATCTTGGGTTTGGAATTCTATCCAATGAGAAATTATTGCCTCTATCACTTGCTGAGTCAGCTGATTACCAACTCAATTCCTTTGGAAGCCAGCAAGTACCTGGACTTGGGTTCAAAGGTCATGCCATCCAGAACACTGGCTCCCTTCTCTGCCTTCCCAATTCCTGGGAACCCTTAGTTTGGGTATCTAAGGATGGCTGACAGTCTTTGATATCACTTTAATGAAACCAGTAAGTACCATTTTAAAGGGCATCATTTGGTGGGGGAGCACTAAAATGAGTTTATAAACCTCTTGATACATGACGACGCACTTAAATCATCAACCAATGGATATTTATTGTGTACCTACTATATTCTAGATCCTGATCTAGCTGCCATATATAACACTGAGAAAGAGAAAAAAAATCTGTCCTTTCAGGTGTGCCCAATAGTATCACATTGTCAGCTTTTGCTGAGGAATAGTGTCCTGTCTCTTACTAGAGAGTTTATATATCAGAGATCCAAAGTTTCCATATTGGGAGATGAGAACAAAAGAAAGATGGAAATTACTTTCATCTGAATTTCAGCAAGACATGAAATTTTCAGGGCAACTCTTCCTAGGTGCTCAGCTCTTTGATTGTTTATACAATGCATAATTATCAATGGTTGGTCTCTGGAATTGCCGAATTTAAGGATCAATCTGACCGCATATCTATAAAAGGACTAGGATTTGGGGAATCTCAGTGAAAGGTTTAATACATTTCAAATTATGGAAGCAATGTTTTTCAATGTCGTTAGATATATCTTGACATATATAGCCCAAATAGAGCATTCCAATTTGTGATTTGTTTGA
>PVLC010025237.1:0-23860 GCA_004027655.1 Graphiurus murinus
GGTACTGGGGATTGAGCTCAGGGGCATTCTACCTCCGAGCTATACCCCCAGCCCCATTTTTTATTCTTTATTTTGAAACCGAGTCTCACTAAGTTGCGGAGTGCCTCACTAGGTAGCTGAGGCTGGCCGCGAACCCGGATCCTCCGGTCTCAGCCTCCCGAATGCTGGGATTACAAGCGTGCGCCACCACGCCCGGCTTAATCCAGTACTTGGGAGGCTGAGACAGGAGGATCACAGGTTTGAGGCCAGCCTCAGCTACTTAGTGAGACCCTCTGCAACTTAGTAAGATTCTATTTCAAAATAAAAAATAAAATAGGGCTGGGGGTGTAGTTGGGAGGCAGAATGCCCCTGGGTTCAATCCCTAGTACCACAAAAAACAAACAAAAACCAACAACAACAAACAAAAAACACTTTTAAAATTATCCTTCTTCAAAAAGACAAGATCAAAGTGAAACTCTTTATAGTTAAAAGTGTGTTGAGTTGGGGGTGGTGTTGCAAACCTGTAATTTCAGTACTTGAGAGTCTGAGACAGAAAGATCTCAGGTTCTAGGCCAGCCTCAGTAGAGACCCTATTTCAAAATATAAAGGGGTATAGCTCCTCAGAGGTAGAAACCCCCCCCCCCCCCGAGTTCAATCCTCAGCACCGAACCAAGCCAAACCAAACCAAAGTGTATTGAAAAGGCAAAATTAGAAGCCCAGCGTGGTGGCTCATGCTTTAATTCCAGTACATGGGAGGCTGAGACAGGAGGATCGAAGGTCCATAGACAGCCTCAGCTACTTAGGGAGGCCCTCTGCAACTGAGTGAGAACCTGTTTCAAAATAAAGAATAAAAAAAAAAAAATAGGGCTGGGGTGTAGCTCAGAGATAGAATGCCCTGGGTTCAATCCTCAGTACTGAAGAAAAAGGAAAGAAAGAAAGAAAGAAAGAAAGAAAGAAAGAAAGAAAGAAAGAAAGAAAGAAAGAAAGAAAGAAAGAAAGAAAGAAAGAAAGAAAGAAAGAAAGAAAGAAAGAATAGGCAAAATTAACTTTAAGTTCCAAATACATTGGCTAATATAGGGAGAAGTCAGAACCAAGAAGAAGGTCGAAGAATTTCTTAGTTGCTTTAAGCACTGCTTGATAACACTGAAGTTTAATAGCAGGAGTATTTAATCTATATCTAGGTCTTGCATGATTTTAACATTTCGTGTGTGTGTGTGTGTGTGTGTGTGTGTGGTGTGTGTGTGTGTGTGTGTGTGTGTGTGTGTGTGTGTGTGTGTGTGCTGGGGTTGAACCCAGGGGCATTCTACCTCCAAGCTACACCCCCAGCCCTATTTTTCCTTTTTTTTTTTTTTTTGGTACTAGGGATTGAACCCAGGGGCATTGTACCTCTGAGCACTCAATTCATTTCTTTATTCTTAGCTCTCTTTCAGAAATGCTAAGTGTAAAAGGTGTCACACAAATATGTGTTTTGGTGGCAGGTAACACCTCATTTATTATTATTTTTTTATACTGGGAATTGAACTCAGGAGTATTCTACCTTTGAGCTATACCTTCAGCCCTTTTTATTTTTTATTTTGAAACAGGATCTTGCTAAATTGCTGACGCTGGTCTCCAAACTACAATCCTCTTGTCTCAGCCTCCCAAGTAAATATGCTGTTACCTAGTTTGGTTGATTTTATTTTTAAAGTTTTTTTGTAATGCTGGGGGTGGAATTCAATGCCCCATGCATGCTAGGCAACCACTGTACCAAAGTGCTATTACCTTGAGTGTATGACTTCTACGAGTGTGTGTATACTTTTATTGGTGCATTTTAGCCTCACATTATAATGTACTTCAGAGCGAGAGTGATATACACCCACATGGAACTTGGTGAGCTTCTCCCTGGCTCACTCCTAACTTCCCCCCCTTCCCCATACATGATATTGAGATTGGCATTGGTATTCTCACATATACACATAAGGTCAGTGGAAGTGTTTCCTTCATTATTTCTCTCTGATTCTCCTTTTGACACAGGGTTTCTCAATCTTGGCACTCCTAATATTTAGGGTGAGATCATTCTTGTTGGGGATCTGAACTGGCCACTGTGGGATGTTTAACAGCATCCCTGTCCTCTATATACTAGAGGTCAGTAGTGCCTGTCCCCACTCCTCCAGATGAGACAACCAAAAATGTCTTCAGGCATTGACAAATGTCCCTGGCAGGGTGGGGGAGGGGCACCAAAATTTCTCCCAGTCGAGAACCACTCTGCAATGCATCATTTTTCCTGGTGTCCAACTGGTGCTCAGAATGAATGAATTCTCCCTTAAGGGAGCTGATAGTTTATCCATTCTAGCTCATCAAAGATTTAGGCTTAGTCTATATTACTAACTCTATAGCAGAGAACATCTAAACAGTGATTAAAATTTATCATACCACTCTGCAACATGTTAAGTGAAAAGGTTCTCCCTAAAGTATAATTAGGCTATGTAAATTACCTGAGTATTTGAAAATCTAGAATAAAATTGAAAACGAAAAGAATCTCATCATGACATCCTGCCATACTGGTTAGATATTTCTCCGAGGAGGGGGGAATCTCACTCCCAACATCTTTATAATCTTCACTTCAACTGAGCTTGCCTTAGCTTTCAAGAAACCAGGGCTGAGTCTAAGTGGGCAAAAGGCTGTCTAGAGAGGACCCCCTGGCCAGAGTGAGGAGGACTGGGTCTGGGACGCAAATAGCTGCTTCATCATCAAAGCCTCCTGCCCATGAGAAGTCTTTCATGAGAACTCAGCTCATTGTGTGAAAATTCAGATGACTGAACTATAATTAGCTCGATTAGTCAACGTTTTAATTCATGGGATTCTGGCTTTGATGTGTTCCTTTCTCACAGAATCAAAGCTAATAATTCTGGAATCATAATTGAGAGCCGAGTGCCAGCTTGAGACATGGAGAGCTCCTCACCTCCTTGGCAAGCCCTGCTTCCAAGACTGCTGCTTCCTGGTCATAAATGCTAATGAACCTGGCCCAGGCACCTTGGCCTTGCCCTTTAGCTCCTAGCTTCAGGTGACATTGTGGGCACCTTCTCTCTGTGATTCAAGATCTCTAGTATTTAGGCTCTAAATGTGCAGTTTAACATTAAACTATGATGCCATTACTTCCAAATCCTGAGTACAGAATAGGTGATCAATTAATGTTAATGGGGGGGGGGTGTTGTTCAACAGTGAAGCAGATTATTGGCTAGTTATGGTTGCCTAGTCAATAACAATCCTCCCTGCTTCAGGAATAAAACTTGATTGAAGCAATCAATTTTAGTGATCATATTCCTCTTTGTCAAAAGTAAGCATGTGAGATCCTCTAGTACTTGGGAGGCTGAGACAGAAGGATTGCAGGTTTGAGGCCAGCCTCAGCAATTTAGTGAGACCGCCAGCAACTTAGTGAGACCCTGTTTCAAAATAAAAAATAAAAAGGGTTGGGGGTGTATCTTAGAGGTAGAATGCCCCTGGGTTCTAATCCCAGTACCAAAATAAATGAATAATATTTTTTTTAAAAAGGCAGATATAAGCCGGGCGTGGTTGCGCACGCTTGTAATCCCAGCATTCAGGAGGCTGAGACCGGAGGATCTGGGTTCGCGGCCAGCCTCAGCTACCTAGTGAGGCACTCCGCAACTTAGTGAGACTCGGTTTCAAAGTAAAGAATAAAAAACAGGGCTGGGGGTATAGCTCGGAGGTAGAATGCCCCTGAGTTCAATCCCCAGTACCGCAAAAAAAAAAAGGCAGATATAGAGAGAAATGGCACTCTTCTGCTATGAGATGTTGTTGGGTTTCCATGTGACACTCAGAACTATGCCCTCCATCTTGAAACCATGAGGAGACTCCCTGGGGACAAAGCAGACTGTGATTGCAGGCATGTGCCATCATGCCCAACTATAAACATTAACTTTAATCCTGACAATAAGTTCACAAGGTGATTTTTATTATTGCTTTGTGTGTGGGGTGGGGGAGGGTACTGGGGATTGAACCCAGGGGCATTCTACCTCTGAGCGACACCTCCAGCCCATTTTTTTTTTTTTTTTGCGGTACCAGGGATTGAACTCAGAGGCATTCTACCTCCGAGCTATACCCCCAGCCCTATTTTTTATTCTTTATTTTGAAACAGGGTCTCACTAAGTTGTGGAGTACCTCACTAGGTAGTTGAGGCTGGCCACAAACCCGGATCCTCCAGTCTCAGCCTCCCAAATTCTGGGATTACAAGCATGTACCACCATGCCCCGCTTCATTTTTTATTTTTTGTTTTGAATCAGGTTCTCACTAGTGTGCTGAGAGCCTCACTACATTGCTAAGGCTAGCCTTGAACCTGCAATCCTCCTGAGTTAGCCTCCCAAGTACTGGGTCTACAGTCATGTGTCACCACACCTGGCTTATTATTGCATTTAACAGATGAGGAAACTAAGGCCTTGAGAGTAGAGATCAACTTATATAAATTGCCTGGTGAGCCACAGTTGTGCATGCCTGTAATCCTGGTACTTGGGAGGCCGAGAAAGGAGTATTGCAGGTTTGAGGCTAGCCTCAGCAATTTAGCAAGATCCTGTTTCAAACTAAAAAGGGCTAGGAGTACAGATCAGAGGTGAATACCCCTGAGTTCAATCCCCAGTACCAAAAACAAAAATAAATAGGTAAATCACCTGGTGATTATGTAGTACCGCACAGATGCAAACCCCACATTTTTCTCTACATTTTGCCTTTCATTAACCTTTCCAAAGACACTATGGGAGCAATGATGACAAGTGTGAGCAGGAAGAGTACAGATGGTCCCCAACTATGACCTATGAATGGTTTCTGGACTTTACATTGGTGCCAAAGTATAAATACAGTAGAAACTATACTTTGAACTTTGGTCTTTTCCAAGGCTGGAGGTATGCAGTGTGATTCTCTTTGTGCTGGGCAGCAAAAGTGACTCCAGTTAACCATGAGATCAAGAGTAGGAACAACCAATCCTCTATAGTGAGCTGTGCTGCTAAGCTAAGGTGTTTAGTAGGTGACTTAAGTGCATTTCAACGTGCAGTTTTTCAACATGCAATATTTTTATATCCCTATTGTAAGTCAGATTGCATCTATAGTTGGTCTATGATATGGAATAGAAGGAAGGAATAAAGGAACAGAAATCTCATTTACCTAAACTACCTGGATGGGTAATGAAACCACTACCCTCCTCCAAAGCAGTGGTTACCAGAAGTCCTGGACACTGAACTACGCAAGAGCAAGGGATGAGAAACACCTTTAGACATTTTTGACTTTGGGACTTCTAAAAACCTTGCCATCTTGCCATCATTTAGTGTTTTTGTTTTGTTTTGTTTTGTTTTGTACTAGGGCTTGAACCCAGGAGTGTTCTACCTCTGAGCTACACCCACCCCCAGTCCTATTTTATTTTTATTTATTTATTTTTTATTGAGGATTGTACCCAGGTACATTCTACCTCTAAGCTATACTCCAGATCTATTTTACTTTTTTAGTTCAGAACAGGGTCTCATTAAGTTATTGTGCACTGGCCTTGAACCTGCAATCCTCCTGTCTCAGCCTCCCAAGTACTGAGCTCACTAAGTAGCTGAGGCTGGTCATGAACCTGCGAACCTCCTCCCAAGTACTGGGATTATAAGTGTGCATCACCACACTCTCGGTTCCTAGGATCCTGTGTGTGTGTGTGTGTGTGTGTGTGTGTGTGTGTGTGTGTGGTACTGGGGATTGAACCCAGAGCATTCTACCTCTGAGCTCCATCCCCAGCCCGGTTTTTTATTCTATTTTTAATTTGAAAACAGAGTCTCACTAAGTTGTGAAGGGCCTCACAAGTTGCTGAGACTGACCCCAACCTGCCATACTCCTTTCTCAGCCTCCCAAGTACTGGGATTACAAGTGTGCACTACCACAGCCGGCTTCTCCTAGGATCCTTTAAGCCAGTAGAAGCACTTGTATGTAGCCTGTCTCAACTCAGGAGACACTAATTGAGGGGAGACCTCATTGTACAGTGCCAGAGCTCCCCCTCCCCACATGGGAGGTCCACGTGGGAGATTGCTGTGACCCACCTGTGACTGGCCCCTACCCAGGAGGAGTGCTGCCCACATGAGAGTGAGGCCTCCGAGCTCCTGCTTTGCTGGCTTCCTATTTATATCAAGGCAGACCTGGGCAGGAAACAGATGGCATACTCAAATTGGGTAATTTGAGGAGAGTTGAATAAAGGGGCTATTTACAAAGGTGTGGGCAGGATGCAGGCAAACCACAAGGGCTGTGCAATAAGTAACAGCTACTTGACCACCCCTAGGCCTGGAGGGGTGGGTGAGGGACAGTCACCAGAACCTGTGGAGTGTGCACGGCCGATTCAGGGCCACCTGACAAGAGCTGTGGCCATAAGCCAGACTGGAGGTGACCCTCAGGTCTTCCTCACACTTCTGCTGTCTTGCCGAGGATTCCCACTGACTAAACCCAACCAGAAGCCAAAGAGTCAGCTCAGCCTGTTTGATACAGTTTGTGGCATACAGCAGGAGGGAGAAGAATGGAGACTGGATCTAGAGGGTCCAAGAGGACTATCCAGCATACTAGTCAACTTATAAAGCATTTATATATTTTGTGGTGCTGGGACTGAACCTAGGGGCGTTGTACCTCCAAAGTACACCCCAGTCCTGTATTTTTTTTTTTAAATCTGGGAACAAGATCTCACTAAGTTGCTGAGGGTGTTGCTAAACTGCTGAGGCTGGCTTTGAACCTTCCATTCTCCTGTCTCAGCCTCCCAAGAACTGGGTTTACAGGCCTGCGCTACATGCCCAGCCAACTTACTATTTAGAGTGGCAGGAAGGACTGGGGCTCTGGAGCCAGGCTGCCAGGGTTCAAGTGTCAGCTCCTCCTCTTACTTCCCTTTGGACCTTGGGCAAGTTACTTAAGCTGCTCTCCATGCATTCGTTTCCTCATCTCTGTAAAGTGGGCTTAATAACACCAGCCTCAGAGTGTAGTGAGGGTTGATTTTTTTGTGTGTGTGTGTGTGTGGTACTGGGGATTGAACTCAGGGGCATTCTACCTCCGAGCTATACCCCCAGCCCTATTTTTTATTCTTTATTTTGAAACCGAGTCTCACTAAGTTGCGGAGTGCCTCACTAGGTAGCTGAGGCTGGCCGCGAACCCGGATCCTCCGGTCTCAGCCTCTCGAATGCTGGGATTACAAGCGTGCACCACCACGCCCGGCGTGAGGGTTGATCTTAATTTATCTTATTTGCAGATAGAATAGATAAACAGCTAGCATACAATAGATACTCAATAAATGCTAGATCCTTTCCTCTCTTCCTTTCATCCTTTCTTCCCTCCCTCTATTCTTTCCTTCTTCCTTCAGATAAATATGTTATTTTGTATGTGACACTCTCTATCATATGCACCCCATACATATTGTTTGAATGATGGCTGAATGGTTTGAATGATTCCTTCCTTAAAGGCCTCAGAGCACCCTGTTGGTGACCCATCCGGTTTGTCCTTGGAGCCTGAAACAGTTACTGTGGCTTGAAAAGTTCATGCTGCAGCTGTTGGCATGGTTCTCCTTTTGTGGGTGCATGCAAGGTTACTGGAGTATTTCCCTTATACTTTATTTTCTAACATTTTTTTTTCTTCTGGTGCTGGGAATGAAACTCAGGGCTTTGTGGATGCTACACTAGTGCTCTACCACTGAGCTACATCCCCAGCCCTGCCTTCTATTTTATTAAGTTGTAAATTATTAAATTTTAAATTAAATGTTTTTCTTTCCTTTTTTGGGGGGGGATGTTGGGGATTGAACCCAGAGCCTTCTGCATGCTAAGCACCCACTCTACTGCTGAGCTATACCCCAGCCCCTATTATAAAGTGTTTAAAAATATTTTAAGAATTTCAGATAGCCACAAAACTAAAAACTTTTCATTATTTGCTTTCTCTCCATTTTTCTTCCCTGTTCTTAGGATGAATCTGAAATATCAGCAGGTTTTTCTTTTTCTTTTTTTTTCAGTGGTATGAGAACTCAAACCCAGGGGTGCTCTACCACTGAGCTACACCCCCAGTCCTTTTAATTTTATTTTGAGACAGAGTCTCATTAAGTTGCTGAGGCTGGCTTTGAAACTGCAGTCTTCCTGTCTCAACCTCCCAAGTACTGGGATTACAGATGGGTGCCACCACGCCTGGCTACTACCAGGTTCTTCACAATAGGCATTTAGAAAGGTGATTTCACTGGTGATAAGTGACCCTGAGGCCATTTATTTCTTCCTATTCATAGATGTAAGAAACTCAAGCTGGCTCTCATGCTTTTCCTGAACATATACCCAGAACAGTTACAGGGGATGCTCCCATCTCCTATACTTTCTTTGCAGAGTTCTGTGGTTCTTGTTGACTGGCTCCTAATCCCTGTCCTTCAACTGGACAGTGTGACCTCTAAGCAAGAGGTTTCCTGTCTCCTCCTTCGCCTCTCTCAGCCTCTCTCCAGCTCCTGTGCAGCAGTGTGGGCTTCTGTGCCCTGCGCAGCAGCTCTGTCATTGTTTCCAGGGCCTGGCCCCCAGCACATCTCAGAAGCAGTCTCTAGAGCAAACCTCTTCCAAGCCATTTATCTCCACATCCGCCCTTTCTATTGTAACTTCACCCTTCTTTCAGTATGTGCTTACAGAAGGAAAAACAAATTCCCCATGCCTATAAACATCACTAGACTCAAAGTTCCACAGTGGCAGGAATTGTGTCTTTTCATGTTTTTATAAAACACGTTGCCTGTCTGAGTAGTTGACACAGATTAGGAGTACACTAAATGGTAGATGAATCAAACTGAATCAAATCCCTCCCTCCCACCCCCCATGAAGTCCATCTGCCTCTTCAGGCCAGCATATCACTCCAGAGGACTGCAAATCTACTTGAGGGAGAGGGACTTTGCCCTCTCACCAAGTTCTATGTGGTGGCAGTGGAAGCAACCACAGCTGAATAAATGAGAGGAGCAGAGGAAAAGACACTCCAAAAACTTCCAGGCTTATTGTTTTTCAATGTCCGATTTCTCTATTACTTTTTAGCATACGATGTTGCTACCCTCTTCTTGTAAAGGACTGTTTAGCCGAGGAATTTTGTTTATTTTGCCTCTTATATATACAGAGACAAAAATCCCAGCTCCTTCTGTCTCCCACGCACCAGTTGGCACTGCAAGAGCAAAAACCTCAGTATTTTTAATGTTTTTACTTTTGCTAAAACTAGGTGAGACACCGGGAGTGGTGATGAACCCCTGTAATCCCTGTACTTGGGAGGTTGAGACAGGAGGACCACAGGTTCGAGGACAGCCTCAGCAAGTAGTGAGTCTCTCATCAACCTAGGTAGACCCTGTTTCCAAATAAGAAATAAAATAGGACTGAGGGTGTAGCTCAAAGGTAAAATGCCTCTGGGTTCAACCCCTAGTACCACCAATAATAATAATAATAATAATAATAATAATAAAATAAAACTAGATAAGGCTGGGAGATGAGAGAAAGGGCCAGGCCACTTAGCTCCTCTGTGCCTCATCTTTCTTCTTCAGTAGCTGGTTACCATAGGAGTAATGAATAAAGAAGAGAGGGTGCTTTATGGCTCTGAAACGTTCAGATCCAATTCCTGGGTGAGGCAGGGGCCTCCTCGGCCCTGAGCTTCAAGGTGTCTCTCCATCCAGCCCGCCCAGATCAGTTGCCTTCATTCTCCATCCAAGTTCCGAAGTCCACATGCTTTCTTGCTGAGCAGTTACTTTATAAATAAGGGGAAGTAAAAAGGCAAGAGTCCTTCTGGGAGTCATGCCTCCCAGACACCGTGGTAATATTTAGCTTGCCTCCCCTCTCCAGTCCACGCCACTCTTATTTCGGCTTCCAAACTAAAGTGACCCCAAAGCCCACAGCACCCAGCAACAGAGGGCTTTCTTAGCTCCTAAAGGCGAAATTTCAAATGTTTGCAAATAAATGTGCCCTTCCCCCCGCAGCAAAATTTCTTTGTCAAAAAGGACATCATATTTGTCCGGACGCCCACCAGGAGGGCCTCTGGCCAAACGAATGGGAAATCATTGGCCCAATTAACATCCTGTGATCTTAGATCTAAAAATGACCGGAGCCGAGTAAACAGGGTGACGTCAGCGTGTCGGGCAGAGAGTGGCTCTCTGCTGCCACCTCCAGGACAGTGTCCGCATGGCGCGGAGGCTCCAAGCTGCGGGGAAGCGGATTGGGGACCCGGGAAGGGAACTGGGGGAAACTGACCGGCGCTGGGAAGACGCACACCCGGAAAAAGAAGCCAAGAAGGAGGAAGCACCTCGACAACCTGGACTAGGAGGAAACGAGAGCTCAGTAATCCAGGCCATTGGACCTTACTGTCCCCGCTGGCAACATTCCTTTTGTAAAAGGAGTCGTGAACTCTCGCTAAAAAAACATTTTGGCTCTGTGTGTGTGTGTGTGTGTGTGTGTGTGTGTGTGTGTGTGTGTGTGTGTGTGTGTGTGTGTGTGTGTGCTGGGCACCCTTGGTTCAAACAGTTCCTAGTCTCAGGAGGAGAAGCAGCCACCGGGTTTTCGGTGACTTTAGCTGGGGAGGGCGTGCGGGAGCGCTGTAGTCCTGATTTACTTTCCTGTCAGGCTAATGTGAGAATGAGGCTGCCCCGCCCTTCGCTGTTACACAACCAGCAAGCTGGGCAATGCCCCAGAAATGAGTTGGGGGAGGAAAAGGTCAACTGTGCTTTATGACTTTCCCCATCCACAAAAGGAAAATGAAAACAAAAGCAAAGCCCACTTTACTTTTGGATTCGTCAGTTTTTGCTACCTTACAACCTCCTGAAAATCTCAGGGACTGAGGACAGCAAACATTTATTTTTGTCTTGCTAGTAGGCTGTAGGTCAGCCTGAGTCTGACTTCAGTGGGCTGAACTGGCTGAATTAGGCTGGGCCAGGCTTGGGATGCCATACAGTTCTACTCCACCGAGTTCCACTCCTGGAATGGTGCCATAAAAGAACCGGGGCAGAGAACAGAATGTTCCAGAGGCCCAGTCAATTTAGGCAAACACAACTGAGCTTCTGCTTTGTCCCATCAGCTAATAATCCATCGACTAAGGCAAGTCACATGGCCAAGTCCATGCATCTGGGGTTGGATGTGGTTGTGCACACTTGTAATCCCAGTACTTGGGAGGCTGAGACAGGAGGATTCCAGGTTTGTGGCCAGCCTCAGCACTTAGTGAGGCCCTCTGCAACTTAGACCCTGTTTCAAAATAAAGAGTAAAAAATAGGGCTGGAGATGTAGCTCAGAGGTAGAATGCCCCTGGGTTAAATCCCCAGTACCCCCCCCCCCACACACACAGCACTCAAGACTTAAGAACCATGAAAGCTGGTTTCTAGTCTTGATTCTGCCAGTATTTGCATTTGGAGAGGTCAGCAGGCACCAGTAACCAAATCCCTTTAAAGTCTTGCTGAGTACCTTGGACTTTATCTTGTGTACAGGAGCTTGATGGGGTCAGATCAGAGTTTTGGCAATAGTATGAGGGTGGATTGGAGGAGAAAAATTATATTGGAAGTGAGAAGGTCAGTTAGGGATCTAGTCCAGGTGAAAGGTGATGGGGGCATAGGCCAGGATCGAAATGGAAAAGAGGATGAATAAAAAGCCTTTAGAAGTTGACAGCAAGGAATTAGAGACAACTGAATGAGAATCAAAACAAACGGGAAAAGGGGAGTCCAAGATAAGTCAAGGGTCCAGAGTGTATCATACAAATAAGAATAAATATTAGTTCACAAATTCTTTGTTATAGCTGCATAAATGTGTGTATATATGGATTGATAGGAATTATAAAATGTCTTTCCAGAATGGATTATCAGTGTTTCCCAAACTTAAATCATTTGCATACTGATAAAATGTAATTCACAATTTTTGCCATATTCAATTAACACCCGCACCACTAATTACTTAGTGTTGCTTACTCATTTATTTATTTATTGTAACTGGGAGTTGAGCCCAAGGGGCATTCTACCTCTGAGCAACACCCCAACCCTAATTTATTTAATTGGATGGATGAACATCGTTTATTATGCTTCTCTTATTTTTTTAGACTTTTCTCCATTTTTTTAACACTACATTAATTTTTTTTTTTTTTTGTGGTACTGGGGATTGAACTCAGGGGCATTCTACCTCCGAGCTATACCCCCAGCCCCCAGCCCTATTTTTTACTCTTTATTTTGAAACAGGGTCTCACTAAGTTGCGGAGGGCCTCACTAAGCAGCTGAGGCCGGCCGCGAACTCGGATCCTCCAGTCTCAGCCTCCCAAATGCTGGGATTACAAGTGTGCACCACCACACCCGGCTCATTAAATTTATTTTTAATGTTTGCAAAGTCTATGTTTGCTGGAAATATAGAATCCCATAGTCTACTTTACAAGTAAACAATCCATTTACTAATATACAGAAATGAAAGAGGTAAAGATGTTAGATTCTTTTAAGAATTTTGTTTTGCTAATTTTAATTTTTTCTTAGCTATCCCTCTCCCCAAGAAAAGAGTATATTTTCTCAGGTTACATTCAAAATCTCACCAACTCTTAATGACTCCTTGACCCCATTCCATCTACAATCTTCCCCTCCCTCATTTCAAAGATAAAACAAATCACTCTGTTAGTTTTTACTTCTAGGTGATTATCTCCTAATCTGCTACAACACATATCTCATTATAATATAATTATTTCTGTATATTTTTCTCACCAGTGGGCTACAAGAATTGGAGCTGAACTGGAACTGAACTGGAGCTGGAGTCTTCATTGATTCATTAATTTAATAAAAATTTTGTTGCATTGTTCTAAGCTCCATTTACCAGTTCTATCTCAAGAGATATTAAACTACGGGTTTTTTGTTTGTTTGTTGGTTGGTTGATTGGTTGGTTTTTTTTTTTTTTTTTTTCTTTTTGCCTAAGCCAAGGGGAAGGAAAAAAGTTAAGAAGTAATTTCCCAGCTCCTTCTCCAAGAAAGCAATCTTTCATTCATGTTGCTTCTTCCAAGAACTTCCTCTACGACATATCAAGTTGTACTGTCAGTATACATTGCTTCTCACCTCTCCAAATCCCTAAAAGTGAAGGACCGCTTAAAACATCCCCATATTTTAAAGGACAACTGAACTTGGTATCTCCAGCTCTGGTTCTGAGATTTATATTCCCAAGAAGCTTTTCCTATCAGCACCACCTGATGGTCTCAGGGATTCCTCTCTCCTCTCCTCCTTTTGACTGAATCCCCAAATGGGCAGAAATCCTTCCCACAATTCTCCATCACTCTCCACATTACATAAAATAAAAAGTTCCTGGATATGATCATTCTTGAAGTCCAGGTTCTGATTTATCCCCCTCAGATCACCTCAGCCTACATCTGGCCTAAAACAAGGAACACTCCAAGGCAAGAGACAAGGAATGTCCCAAAACATTCCTGTGCTATTCATCCAAGTCCAGGCCCAAGGAATCAAGGCCCTAAGGCAGGAATGAGCTCCAGGTCCTTCCACTGAGCTCTGCCTTGAGTTTCCTCCCTTCCTCCTTCCCACTCAGCTCTGTCATAGTTCCTGCTCATCTCCCCCTTGAGCCCCCTCTCCTTCCTGCTCAGCCCTGCCTTGAGTTCCCTCCCCTTCCCCCTTCATATCCTCCCCTTTCTGCTCTATCTTGAGTTCCCTCTCCTTCCAGCTCAGCTGTGCCTGGTGTTCTCCCCCCTTCCACTTTGAGATCTTTTCCTTCATGCTCAGCTCCACCTTGAGCTCCCTCTTTTTTTCACCTTGAGATCCTCTCCTTCCTGCTCAGCTCGGCCTTGAATTCTCTTCCCTTCGGTCATGAGAGGTTCTCTTCCTGCTCAGCTCAGGGTCTCACTAAGTTGCGGATGGCCTTACTAAGTTGCTGAGGCTGGCCATGAACCTGTAATCTCCTGTCTCAACCTTCCAAGGTCAGGATTACAAGTGTGTGCTACCACGCTTGGCTCACAACTTCTTTTATTCGTATCTGATGTGTAAGGATCTTCTCTACTGACTGCTTACTTATTTTATTTTTGATACTGGGGATTGAACCCGGGGGAATTCTACTACCACTCCTAGTTTCTTCAAACTGCTTTCAAGGCAGAGTTGAATTGATTCTGCACTAACTGGTTGGGTGACATGGGACACATCCCTGAACATCTCTGGGCCTCGATTTCCTTCTGCGTAAAGTGGGGGACCTGGGCTGGTAATCTCAAAAATGTCTCCAGCGCTAATATCTTCCTGTGCTGAAGAATTTGGGGGCTTTTGTATTTCTTCTTTTTTGAACTCCTGGTTGATATTCCATATAAAAGTTACTGTGGTCATTTTAGGTAAATGTTCTATGTATACTGTATCATATTCCTTTGTAGTAAATATTGTAAATATTTCCCCTAGTACTGTGGCAACCTTGTCTCTCATGTCTTTGCTTGGGAGATATTTTAGCTTAAAAATTTTTAAAAAGCTCCAATTGACAGTCTCTTCCTTAAGGGGGGGTCTTCTTAAAAGGAGCTTCCTTACTCTGAGATTATAAAACCTAGTTTATTTTCTAGAGTTTTTTGGTTTTTTTTGGAGGGGGGGCACTGGGGATTGAACTCAGGGGCATTCTACCTCCGAGCTACACCCCCAGCCCTATTTTTTATTCTTTACTTTGAAACAGGGTCTCACTAAGTTGCGGAGTGCCTCACTAGGTAGCTGAGGCTGGCCGCGAACCGGGATCCTCTGGTCTCAGCCTCCCGAATGCTGGGATTACAAGTGTGCACCACCACGCACGGCTTAGAGTTTTAATAGATTTATTTTATTTAAAAATCATAGACCATTTGGAATGCATTTTTTATAAGAGATGAGATAAAGATTCACTTTTCTTTTTCAAATGAGTATCCCATTTAATGAATAATCTATGTTTTTCACATAGGTCTGAAATATAACATTTTATTAAAAAATTTTAAAAACAGTAAATTAAAAAATACTCATATTTATAGTAGTAAAAACTATTGACAGTTATACTATGGCATGTTTAACTGCTGTACTAATGGAATTATATATAATATGTGTGTGTGTGTGTGTGTGTGTATTTTGGTATGGGGATTGAACCTGGGGCCTTGTGCATGCCAAGCAAGCACTTTTCCACTGAGCTACACCCTCTAGCCTTGTATTTATATTTTAAAACCAGAGCAACAATATTTACTCGCAACCTCACTACAACCATTTTAGTGGACATAAATGGTCACTAGAATGACTGTTAATCTGTGAAAGCTTCAGAAACAGCCCACTTCCCTCTTCCATCATGATAATTAGTAGTAGTAATTTTTGCATTTAGTTGAAGTAAAACATGAATCACAGTTTCATTACTTGTTTATTTGCAGTACTGAGCATTGAACCCAGGAGCACTCTACCACTGAGCAACCCGTCCTCCAGTCCTTTATATTTTATTTTGAAACAGGATCTCACTAAATTGCCCAGGCTAGCCTCAAATTTTGTATCCTCTTGCCTCAGTTTCCCAAGGAATTAGGATTACATTGTGCCTGGTCATGAGTCACAATTTTATATTTATGTATTTATTAATTTATTTTTGGTACTGGAGATTAAACAGTCTATCTTTGAGCCCCAGCCTTTTAAAATTTTGAAATAGAGTCTTGCTCAATTGCTGAGGCTGGCTTCAAACCTGTGATTCCCCTGTCTCAGCCTCCCAAGTCCTGGGATTACAGGCATGTGCCACCATATCTGGCTGTGAATCTCAATTTTAAAAAAACTCAGCTTCTGTGATTCTAAAAGCAAGTAGGACTAGGACTTAGGGAATATCTTCCTGAAACTACTGTCCTTCTGCAAAATTAGAAGTAGAGACATTTTCTCCCCAGGCAACCATTCCTGCTCCAAGTACCCACTGTCCTTTCCTTGTCTGTACCTCACTGGTCTCTTAGAATCTCTTCTCAGATCTTCACTCACACTGAGGTGTTGATGACTGGGTACTGGCCAACACAGCCATTCTCATTAGAGTGTGAGGTATGTGGAAATTAACTTGTTACTAATAATAAAGTGCTGAAGTTTGAAATAACTTTCTTATTAGAAAATCTGAGTTAACTCAATGTTTCTCTTAAAAAGGACTCATCTCATTTTTCTTTGCAAGCTTCTTTTGTGAGGGGAAGAGAGATGTGCTGGTAATTGTAACCTCTAGGTCATAGCCTGTAAGGACATAATGATATCTTATAGACAAGACCATTTCATATTGCTTTGTGAGAGAGCTGAGCTTATACAGTTGCTTTCATTTCATTCTTAATGTTGCCCAAGGATAAATTTCTAATAAGTTCACCAAATCTACATTGCAACTGAGGAAGAATGGTACTGGGAACATAATTTTTAGCAAAACCACAAAAATTATGGAGAACTCAAAATTCCTGAGACTAGATTTTAAATGTCCTCACCACAAAAAAAAGTAAGCATTTGATGGGTATGTCAAATAGCTTGTTTAAATATTCTACTTGTATTTATAAATAAATATCACTTTATACTTCATAAATATATACAATTATATATTATCAATTTATAATAAAGAATAAATGAATATGATTAATTAAGGATAAAAGTGATGACACAATTGAAATGTACCCAGTATTTTCACACTGGGCACTCAATAAATATTTGTAATGAATGAATGAATCAATGTTTAAATCTTACTAAAATCTGTTTATGTAATTAATAAATAAAACAGGGGTTTTTTTTTGTCCTCAGAAATATTTACTCACTTTTTATGTCATCTTTGGTATAAAAAACAAAAGTTTAAAAGTGGATTTTGATATTCTTTTTTTTCTGGTACTGGGGATTGAACCCAGGGGCATCCTACACCCCCAGCCCTATTTTTTATTCTTTATTTTTGAAACAGGGTCTCACTAAGTTGTAGAGGGCCTCACTAAGTAGCTGAGGCTTGCCGTGAATCTCTGATCCTCCTGTCTCAGCCTCCCAAGTACTGAGATTACAAGTGTGTGCCACCACACCCAGCTGGCATTATACTTCTGAGCTACATCCCAGCCCTTTTTTTATTTTATTTTTTTTGCGGTACTGGGGATTGAACTCAGGGGCATTCTACCTCCGAGCTACACCCCCAGCCCTATTTTTTATTCTTTATTTTGAAACCAGGTCTCACTAAGTTGCAGTGCCTCACTAGGTAGCTGAGGCTGGCCGTGAACCCGGATCCTCTGGTCTCAGCCTCCCGAATGCTGGGATTACAAGCGTGCGCCACCACGCCCAGCTCCATCCCAGCCCTTTTAATTTTTTGAAACAGAGTCTCACTAGGTTGCTGAGGGTCTTGCTAAGTTGCAAAGACTAGCCTCAAACCTGCAATCCTCCTGCCTCAATCTTACAAGTATTGGGATTACAGGTGTGTACCACCGTGCCTGGTTATCTTATGTTTTATCATAAAGTTAATTATAGGTCAGGTGTGGTGGCACATGCCTGTAATCCCAAGGAGGCTGAGATGGGGGATCACAGGTTTGAGGACAGCCTCAGCAAGACTCTGTTTCCAAATAAGAAATAAAATTGGGCTGGGAGTGTAGCCCGAAGGTAGAATGTCTGTCGGTTCAATCCCCAGTAACACACACACACACACACACACACACACACACACACACACACACTCACACAAAACAAAAAAATTAAAATAAATTATAAGAGTAGAGTATAAGTTCTAAGTGACAAAATGAAGCACAGTGAATAAGACAATGATGGTATTGGAAGAGCAGAAAGTAGCAGCAACCCATCTCTTAACTAGTCTTGTGTGTGTGTGTGTTACTGGGGATTGCAGGCATGTGCCACCATGCCTGGCTTATGTCTCTAAATTTTGCATAGCAGTCCTGGCTTCAGGAATTTTACCATGTAAAATACTATTATGAATACCTATCTACTTCAATAGTATTTTCAATAATTTTTTTTGAAGTTATTGTTTCTCACTGGTCATGGTGGCACATGCTCGTAATACCAGTACTTGGGAGGCTGAGACAGGAGGATCCAGGTTCGAGGACAGCCTTAGCTACTTATTGAGGCTCTTTGCAACTTAGTGAGACCCTGTTTCAAAATAAAGAATAAAAAAATAGGACTGGGGGTGTAACTCAGAGGTTGAATGCCCCTGGGTTCCGTCCCCAGTACCACAATATATATATTATTGTTTCTTTGCCAAATCTTTTAAGTACATTTGTTTGTTATACAACACTGGATTCTCTGATGGAGGTAAGTCTTTTCTGTAACTTTCATCCAAAGTGAGAAAAAAAAATTGAGAATTGAAGCCAGGTGTGCTGGTGCACGCTTGTAATCCCAGTACTTGGAGGCTGAGACCAAAGGATTGTGGGTTCGCAGCCAGCCTCAGCAACTTAGTGAGATCCTGTTTCAAAATAAAGAATAAAATAGGGCTGGGGGTGTAGCTCAGAGGTAGAATGCCCCTGAGTTCAATCCTCAATACCACACACACACACACACACACACACACACACACACACAAATTGAGACTATAAGCTGGTGTTCCTAATTCTTATGTGTTTGTGCACATGTGAAAACACACACACACACACACACACACACACACACACACACACACACACACACACACACCTCTTAATCTAGACAAAGGAAACTCCAAGGATAAAATTCAGGCAATAGCAAACAGATTGAACCTCTACTCCCTGGTCCATCTGTAATAACACCCAGCCCTGCTGCTCTCTGTCTGCATCCATGTGCCACTTCTGATAGCTGGAAGCAGGAGGGAGCCACCGATGAGAGGTGGTGCCTTTATTAGTTGAGTAGAATGTAGACAATCCCATCCTCCTCCACCTGCTCACCCTCGTCCTCCTCCTTCCATCAAAGAAGAGGATAATGGAGGTCCCTGGCTTGCAGGAGACAGCAAGCATTCACCTGGGGTGGGGGTGGGGGGCTCCAGGGGACTCATTGTTTTGGGATTTCAGTTCTGATTCTCCAAGCAGTTTTCCCAGTAACAAATGATTTTCAGTTCTTTTAAATTCATCTAAGGACATAAATTACACAGAGCAGTCAGAATCTCAGCCATGTGAGCAACAAATAACAAAGCACTAATTGCATCCAGCAGGCATAGAGTTTCAGTGACTTCATGTTGGCTAAATATAGGCAAACACTTGGTGTGTTGTGCGCACCAGGGAGAACCATGATGCAATTATCCCCTCCCCTGGATGGCAGGGGAGGACCAGGGTCAGAAGACAAGAATGGGATTATCTAATAAGTGATCACTTGTAATGATCCCCAACTCCATGCCCATGCAGGCCTTGAATCTCACACACACACACACACACACACACACACACACACACACACACACACCAAAGCAAACATTATCACACAGCTTTAAAAGGACACCAATATTCAGCTTCTGCCCATGGTTAAAATTGAACTGCTTTTGCCGGGTACAGTGGCACACACCTGTAATCCCAGTACTTGGTAGGCTGAGACAGAAGAACCAAATGTTTGCAGCCAGCCTTAGCAACTTATCGAGGTCCTCCGCAACTTAGTAAGACCCTGCCAAAATAAAAAAAATAAATAAATAGGGCTGGAGAGTGTAGCTCAGAGGTTCAATTCCTACCAACACACACACACACACACACACACACACACACACACACACACACACAGCAAACCAAAAACTGCTTTTATTTATTTATTTAGTGCTGGGGATTGAACCAGGGGCATTCTACCTCTGAGCCAATATTATTTTTTAATATTTTATTGTTGCATTATAGTCTCTCACATCATAATGTATTCATAGTGATGGTGACATACATGCACACAGTACTTGATGGGCTTTCCCCCGGTTCCCTCCCCAATTGCCCCTTCCCCAAACAGGGTATTAAGATTGACATTGGTATGCTCACATAATGTCAATGGGAGTGATTCCTTCATTGGTCCTCCCTATCTGCCCCCTTTCCCTTAACCACCTCCCTAGCCCCTTTGGAGTCTCTCCTCCATTATCTGAAGTCCCACTGGTATCCCCATTACTCCCTAGCTTCTGTATATAAGAGAAAACATATGACCCTTTACTTTCTGGAAGTTCAAAAGAAGAGGGTAAGAAATCTGTGCTGGGTCTTGAAGCTGGAGAATGGAGAGGCATTCTAGGCAGACTGAAAGCAAGTCCAAAGGACAGAAGCACCAGAGGGCGTGTCCAAACATGTTCTGATGTTCTGGAGGTGGCAGGTGAGCCAGGAGGTGAAAAACGCAGTTAACTTGATCCTGCAGGCAGTAGGGCTTGTCGTCGGTGCTTCAAGCAGGGAAGCATCAAAGACAAACTGTGTTTCCTAAAGATAATATTGAAGTAGTGTTTGGGATAAGAATTGGGAGAGAGAGCTGGAAGGTGATGAAATTCACATACCAAAAGTCAGGTGGGGAAAAAACTTAGTGTCTTCATTTTTTATAACTTATTTTATCTTTCTCTCAAGGCCCTATTCCTCTCATGACCAGGGTGAAGTGACAATTTAAACTTCCCAATTAAAGGTAATTAGGTCTCATCTAGTTTTGAAAAATTGACAGGGTGAGGGGGTAAGGGGTTGTTAACCCAGATTCTGTTGAGAAATCAGTCTTCAAATGCAAATTTTTCAGTCTTCCAAATATTCCCTGTCAGATCTGTTCCTTCCCTCTTGAGAGGGCTCCCCCCCCCCCCGCCAAGATGGCAGCTGGGTACAGTGAGGGTGGGGCAGAGTCTCATGGCATTGCTCTGTCCATGCCACCATCACTGTTGTGGGTATTGCTCTCTGTCTGCTCTGCCTCTCCGCTGATGCCTTATGGCTGGTGTAAAGCAGGTGCTGTTCCCTGGGCTTGTGAGATGCATGGCTATGTTCCCTCAGGGGAACTGCCATCTCCTCCCTAGTGGCTTCGATCTACCTCTGCTTGTACTGGTTCTGCAGATCTTCTGAGGTCAGGCTGGGACTCCCAACTGATCCCCCACCTGGAGTCCTCTGCATGTTATCCTGTGCCTACCAGTCACAGTAGATGCTGTAGTATACCATCTAGATTTCTCCATTAGATCTGCCAGGAATGTTGGGTGCTGCTGTCTTGCAACTAAGATCTTCGTCAAAGTTCCCGGCCAAAGGGAGTTACCTGGCCTAGGTTATAGGTAGGAGCTGCCTGCATGTAGTGAGTAGTCAAAGCCCCCTTGCCTCTATTCATAATTCTGAAGGATCAGCTCAGCATTAGAGCCCCCACCAAGGGGATCCATGGGGACCCTTATTGCAACAGCATCCTGTCACGACTCAGCCTTTCCCTCTCTGCTTCTGTTTCACTTACTCCTTTAAAGGTGTCATTTCTGACAGAGCCCCCAATAAATCCTTGGGAAGTGCTGCCCCCTAAGCCATCACCTCCTGCTCCTCATAAGCTTCTGGATTCCTTCCATGCTGCAGGGGAACTGACAGGGCTCAGGGGTTGATGCGTTGGTACCTTTCTCTGATGGAGTATCTTATTTATTTATTTATTTATTTATTTATTTATTTATTTATTTATTTTTGCAGTACTGGGAATTGAATCCAGGGGCATTCTACCTCCGAGCTACACCCCCAGCCCTATTTTTTATTCTTTATTTTGAAACCGGGTCTCACTAAGTTGTGGAGTGCCTCACTAGGTAGCTGAGGCTGGCCTCGAACCCGGATCCTCCAGTCTCAGCCTCCCAAATGCTGGGATTACAAGTGTGCGCCACCACGCCCGGCGGAGTACCTTTTTAAAATGCTTTTATTGGTGCATTCTAGTCTCACATCATAATGTAAATCATGTTGACAATGACATACATGCGCGCAGCACTTGGTGCTCCCCCCTCCCCCCGGCCTCTCAATCTCCCCACTTCCCCATACAGAGGAGCGAGATTGACATTGGTGGAGTATCTTTTTGATAGCTCAGTGGGGGCAAACTGCTAAACAGTCCCCTACCAAAGCTCAAAACGGAAAGTTGGCATAAGCACCTCATATTGCCTCTTCCCCTTGATCCTTATTCTCACTTAACTTGTCCCAGGGCTAAGTCAGGAGATCCTGATTATGTGTGTGCACACGCATGTTACTGGGGATTGAACCCAGGGGCATTCTACCATCAAAACACACCTCCAGCCTTTTTATTTTTATTTTGAACAGGGTTTCACTAACTTGCTGACGGTCTCGCTAAGTTGCTGAGGCTGATCTTGAACCTGCCTTCTTCCTGTCTCAGTCTCCCAAAGAGTGGGATTACAGTTGCTGACGATCTCACTAAATCACTGAGGTGGGCCTCCAACCTGCCCTCCACCTGTCTCAGTCTCCCAAATACTGGGATTACAGTTGCTGACGTTCTTGCTAAGTTGCTCAGGCAGGTTTTGAACCTGCAATCCACTTGTCTCAGCCTCCTAAGTACTAGGATTACAGGTGTGCATCACCTTGCCTGGCTTGAGATCTTGATCTTTAAGGTTCCAAGACAAGCTATCACCCTGGGGCAGTCCCCTAGGCTTCTCTCACAGCAGCAGGCTTCTGCCTCCTCTGCTCCCTGGTGGAGACTTCTTTTACCCCACCGCCTATAGCAATCTCCTGTGATCTGGGTCAGCCAGTCTCAGCTTTGGTTGTGGCTAAGGCATGACTATCTCTCCACTCCAAACACCTCTTCTGCTTTGCAAGGCTGCTTCTGGGAGTCGGCAAACTAGTTTGTTTTTTTGGTTTATTGTCAGTGGGCTTCTATTAGATTGTGCTGATGGGAACACTAGGATTGGAAGACTGCAGCAGGAAGAAAGGGTTTGCTTGCTGTTCCTGTTAGTCTCCCCATCACCCATGACCACCGCCACCACCAGATGGTGCTTTGGCAGCACGTGGTTCCTGCTCTCAGCTCCTTTCAACACTCCCTGCACCAACCTCTACCGCCCCTCAAAGCTCCCAGCAGCCACTCCCCTCAAAGCTCACCAGGGCCCCTCTTTGAGCCTCTAGTTCTAAGAACATGAACCAATTCCTTTGTTTCCCCAGCTCCAGGGGCACAGCTGCCACCTACAGTTACTATTTGGGTTACTTCAATGTTCTGTTTGCTCATTCAGCCCTCCTGCATCAGGGAAATAGTTCCTCATATGAAACACTGTATGTGCCAGACTGAACTCTGAGAGATAAGGTACTAATATGTAAAGGGAAGATTTGCAAATTAGAGAAATGCTTTTCCTTTCCAACATAATCTGATTTTCCAGGCTATTGTCAACTGTGTACTTTAAAAAAAATCCCTTAAAGAGCTGGGTGTGGTGACACAGGTTGTAATCCCAGTACTTGGGAGTCTGAGTCAGGAGGATCGCAGGTTCCAGGCCAGCCTCAGAGCCTTAGCAAGGCTCTCAGAAACTTAGTAAGACCTGTTTCAAAATAATAATAAGTAAAAAAAAAAAATAGAACTGGGGGGTGTAGCTTGGAAGTAGAATGCCCCTGTGTTCAATCCCCAGTTACCCCCCCCCCAAAAAAAAAACAGCTGGGTATGATGGTACATGCCTATAATCTCAGCTACTTGAGAGTAATGCAAGATGACCACAAGTTCAAGGCCAGACTGGACAGCTTAGGGAGACTTTGTCTCAAAATA
Organism: Graphiurus murinus; assembly: GCA_004027655.1. Taxonomy (NCBI): domain Eukaryota; kingdom Metazoa; phylum Chordata; class Mammalia; order Rodentia; family Gliridae; genus Graphiurus; species Graphiurus murinus. The sequence continues at coordinate 23,504 of PVLC010025237.1, forward strand.
AAAAATAAAAAGGACTGGATAAAGCTTAGCGGCAAAACACCCCTGGGTTCAATCCCCAGTAACACACAGCCTCCTCAACCTCCCAAGAACTGGGATTACAGGTGTGTGCCATCATTCCCAGCGGAAGTGATTCTTGAGAGATAGAAAACCAATAAGTTAGCCGGGCGTGGTGGCGCACGCTTGTAATCCCAGCATTCGGGAGGCTGAGACCGGAGGATCCGGGTTCGCGGCCAGCCTCAGCTACCTAAGTGAGGCACTCCGCAACTTAGTGAGACCCGGTTTCAAAATAAGGAATAAAAAATAGGGCTGGGGGTATAGCTCGGAGATAGAATGCCCCGGAGTTCAACCCCCAGTACC
>PVLC010025238.1:0-23858 GCA_004027655.1 Graphiurus murinus
TCCTTCTTCTTCTTCTTGTACTGGGGATTGAACCCAGGGCAAGCTACCCCTGAGCTACACCCCCAGCCTTTTTTATTTTGTAACTGGGTCTAAGTTGCCAAGGATCTTGCTAAGTCTTTTCTTGTGGAAAGCCCCAAATGTCCATGTCCACAAGTCCATTTCCCCAGAGTGCAGATTCTAGAAAATGCTCAGCTATACGCATGGTAAAGGGAGGCAGGGAGTCGAGAGTGGTGATTCACTATCCACATGTAGACTTGCATTGAATGCAGTTTTTATTATTATTTACTTACTTATTTTGTGATACTGAGGATTGAACCCAGGGGCAATCTACCTCTGAGCTACACCTCCAGCCCTACTTTGTTTTTCATTTTGAAACGGGGTTTAAGTTGGTGAGGACCTTGCTAAGTTGCTGAGGCTGGTCTTGTACCTGTGATCCTCCTTTCTCGGCCATGGAAGTACTGGGATTGCAGGTGTTCATCATCATGCCCCATGGAATGCTCCTATTTTTAAAATTATGCCTCATACCTTCTTTTTCTTATTCTTAGTGTTCCCAACTTCAGAGTTAGAAGTCTTTTTGTTGTTGTTGTTTGCTTTTTGTTTTTTCAGAGCAGAAATTGTTAGTCTCCTCTGATGACCCGTAGTCTTTTTCCTCACCTCTGGGTCTTTAGCCACAAGAAACTCCTACTTTCCCCATACATCCAAGCTCTGAGTTTTGTAAAGAAAATTCTCTTATTTTTCTTGATTGCCTCCTGCGAGGACAGATGCATTTATGCTTCCTCTGGTTGGCTAAGTGAGTTTCACACTTCAGTCCACGTTTTATCCTCCTAAATTTGCTGACATCTATTGTCAGTGTTTGTCCCTACACGGGCTCTTTTTGATCCACCTGACTTAATGCCTTTTTGTTCCTTTACTTATATTTTGGTGGTGTTTTAGGAGCAGACAGACGCACACATTTTTTTCAGTTCACTACATTTAAATAGAATTCTTGAGTGACCTTCTAAAGTCTTTCTAATACTTTAATTCCATGTCAATATTGAAGCTGGCAATAAAGTGGCATGGAGAGTATCCAAAAGTGGGGGGGGGGGATAAAATAAAGAGAAAAACAGAATGCTATTGTTTGACAAGGAATGTTCCCAGTTATATAAATAGATCTTTAATACCAAGGACAGATGGGGAACTTTTTTTTTTCTTTTTGAAGGTTATTCAGCTTTCTAGTTTTTGGAAAAATATAAGTAAACAAGTGTAAATGTGGGAGAAACTCAGCCCTTTTTTGTTAGGAAAAACAGAAGAGCAGATGTGTAGTGAACTGGGTGACTTGGGTTGGTTTAGATGAATTTTCTGGCTCTGAAATTCCATGTAAATTTGTTTTAAAAATTATTTGTAGACGGGGGAGAACCTTCTTTAATGACAACTATGATTAAAACTTAACAGGGAAGAGAAAAGAGTTAAAAATGAGGATTACAGACTGATGTATGTAGTTCACTTTGAAATATATTTAAAAATAAGAATGTTAAAGAATGTCCTGAGTTTGTTCCTTGACCCCAACACTGGATCATAAAAAAAACACATCTACACCTATATCCATCTATCTATTTATTTCTTTCTATATAGCTCAGAGATAATAGATAGATAGATAGATAGATAGATAGATAGATAGATAGATAGAGATGTGTGATACAGTAATAGAGTAAAATATTAGTATTCATGGTAAAATTATTTCAACTTTACTGTATGTTTGAAATTTTTCAAGATTTTCATCATAGTCTGATATTGGAAAAAAAATAAGGCTTATGATGATAGAGATGAAGGAAACAGTATTTCCAGATATATGCTGACCAGCAAAACAAGCCCAGAGAAGACACTGTCAGTCAAATTTTCCTGGAGAAATATCCCCACGTGAACACTTGGGATTTTAGCTCCACAGACCTGAAGTGGATGCTGCCTCGGAGAGCTGTAGATGACCATAAATGAAGAGAAGGGCTAAGTTCAACTAAACACTAGAGACTCAAAAAACCATGGCCTGTACATTCAACAAGGAGGAAGTAATATCAGTTCTTATGGCTATAGAAGAAGGTTAAATTCCTGACATACTGATCTGGAACAATGTTTTTTAGAGTGTCCACTTTATCACAATATTATACCTGACCTTGTAGTTTCATTTGGAAATTTCTGATACCTAGGACATGGGGCTGATGATATCTAAGGAGTGTTGGCCAAATGGCCTTTAGCCTAAAGTAGTATAATTCCAACTTGATATCAGGATTATGGATTCAATTATCACACAGAACAGTTTGCTTCATATGGAATCATTACCAACGCTCACAAATACAACCCTGATCCTAGAGATATCTTTTGAAGTTGTGCCCTTTCTGATAAAAGGAACTTAGTGCCAGTTTATCTCAAACATACTTATCACCAATTTTAGAAAAACCAATTCACTTATGGCCATAGGAGGCATTTGATAGGATTAACTTCCTAGTTGCTTATGAGCTCATCGGGATACAAACAATTTTCTTTTTAGAAGGAGACTATTTTAATAAAGTGCTTTAAAAGTTGACAGTATTATTGAAAGAGTACAGAGGTATTGCCACAAGCAAGATTTTATACACGTAGTAATATTGAATGTACATGTTCATACATTATATATGTGTATCTATTCTGTTGAAAGATAATTGCTGCTATTATTTGGGACTTTTGGATAAGGTAATGTGACTTGATATGCAATCAGCATTATTGTGTGCTGTAATCACAGAGTTGTAAAAAGTGCTATGACTGCTAGGCTGCTGTTTTCACTGATTGGGTGTCTATTCATTGGAGAATATTCTTCCAAGGATTTTCTGGACCTGTTGATATCTGCAACTCTGCAAGGACAAGTCTTTCATCTTCCTTCAATTTGATTTTCTTTTTCAGATTTCAGGAGCACCAATGAATTAAAAAAAAAAGTCATTTGAGCTTTCAAATATGTCATATTTTGAAGGATCTTTGTGGCTACTTTAAACATTTATCAAAAGGAACTACTGCCATGTTCAAACTTGAAGGAAGCTTTGTGAGTGCAATCCCTTCATTTTATAAATGAAGGAATGGAGGTCCAAGGATCTGTGAGACTCATTTTGGGTTGTAGGAAGAATGAGTACCTGAGCAGGTGCTGGATGTCAGCTCTCCTGACTGCTGGTTGGCACTTTTTCTCTTCACTGTATCACTAGTCCTGTTCGAGACAGAATATCTGTACTAATTAAAGAATTATCTCTTTTGAATTGTTTATCATTTGGCAGAACACCTTTCTGTACCCCCACTCCTGCCCTGGTACTGAGGATGGTACCCAGAGGCCCTCTACCACTGAGATACATCCCACATCCCCAGCCCTATTTATTTTCTATTTTGAGATAGGGTGTTTCTAAGTTGCCCAGGCTGACCTTGAACTTGTGATCCTATTGCCTCAGTCTCCCTATTATGGGATTATAGGCCTACCCTACTCCAACCTGGTGTCCGTCATTTGACATAGATTTCTAAGCCCTGAATTAGAAATAGCTTTGTTCATACTAGTTAGAAAAAAATAAACTTTCGAAAATTATTGGTTAGAGCCAGGCATGGTGGCACATGCCTGTAATTCCAGTAGTTGGGAGACTGAGTCAGGAAGATCACAGGTTTGAGGACAGCCTCAGCAACTTACAAGACCCTTAGCAATTTAGTAAGACCCTGTTTCAAAAGAAAATAAGATAGGGCTGGGATTGTTTCTTGGAGGTAAAATGCCATTGAGTTCAATCCCCAATACCACACACAAATTTTTTGTTATGATAGTAAGACAAGAATCCTGATTAAAAGTAGAGAAACTATTTAAATAGATACTTCACAAAATACATGAATAACCAGCAAACTCATGAAAAGATGTTTATTATTATGAGTCATCAGGAAAATATAAATTAAACACTGATGAGATTCCATTATGTACTCACTAAAATGGCTTAATAAAAAGACTATTAAAAGCAATAAGTTTTTGTGAGGATGTGGAACAAATAGAACTCTCATATCCTACTGATGGGAAGGTAAATACTAGCATGGCCACTTTGGAAAACTTCTTGGCAATTTTATACAGATACACATCTGGGTACAACACTATTACCCAATAGAAAGTGTATGCACAAGGACTTGTACACAAGTGATCACTGTGGTTTTATTTGTAATAGTCAAAAACTGAGAAGAATTCAAATGATAATTTGCAGTGAGCAGATAATAGATTATGGTATATTCATGCAAGGCTATGTCCAACTTGTAACACCTATGACCACGTGATCTTACTAGGAAAAAAGTCTTTTCAGATGTAATGAAGTTGAAGATCTCAAGGTAACATCATCCTGGATTTGGGCGTGGACTCTAAATGGAATGACTTAATAAGAAAAATGACACAGAGACACAGACATGCCAGCAAGAAGGTCACATAGAGATGAAGGCAGAAATCAGAGCAAAGCTGCCATAAGCCAAGGAACTCTAGCTGGGAAGGACAAGGGAAGATCCTCCCTTCGAATCTTCAGAGGGAGCATGGTCCTACTGACCCTTGAGTTTGTGTCTCTGGCCTCCAGAGATTGGAGAGAATAAGTTTCTATTATTTTAAGACACACAATTTGTGTTGATTTGTTATAGCAACCCTAGGAAACTCATGTACCATATGATTCCGTTTATATAGAGAAAACAGAAGCTAATCTGTAATGAAAGAAAGCAGCTCAAGGGAGCCCAGGAACTTTCTGGGATGGTGGAAGTGTTCAGTATTTAGGTTGAGGTAGTGACTTCACAGATGAATTCACTCATCAGATCTTAAATGAGTGTAATTCATTGTGCATAAATTATTCCCCATTAAAGTTTATTAAAAAGCATCGGTGTCTATCAATAGATGAATGGATACTGAAAATGTGGTCCATACACACAATGGAGTTTTACTCAGACATAAAGAAGAGCAAAATTATGTCATTTGATGTCATTTTCAAGAAAATGGATGAAACTAAAGAACATTATGCTAAGTGAGATCAGCCAGCCTCAGAAAGTCAAGGGTCATCTTTTTTCTCTCATCTGTGGAAGCTAGAGAGAAAATAGGAAACGAAAGGGACTGCAGAGAAAAGAAGAGAGATCAGTATAGTGGGGGAAGAGGATCTGGGGAGGGAGGTGAGGAGGGGAAAAAGGAGAACTGATGAAGGAAACCGTTCAAATGATGTTCCGTCCATGCATCACATCAATCTCACAGTCCAAATAATGCTCCATCCCTACATCACTACCAGTCTCCCTAGCTTTTATGGGAAGGAATAAGTAGCAGAGTAGGATGTGGAGAGAAACACACCAAGTGCTGTGTGTGTGTATGTATCCATTGAGTTTGTGTCTCTGGCCTTCAGAGATTGAAGAGAATACGTTTCTATTATTTTAAGACACACAATTTATGTTGATTTGTCATAGCAACCCTATGGCTTTGAACCTCGCCATGATGTATAATTACAATGGGAATGAAAGTATTTTTTTAAAAGCAGTGGTTATTTCCTCTAAAACAGAGGATCTCTGAAAATACAGAAGATGGTCATGAGAATATCTGTGGCTAGGTTACAAGTTTTACCTACCTTGACCCTCTCCCAAAGGAAACGTGATGGTTTCATTCCTAGCGTGAGAACTGGACTGTAATCCCGCAGTCGTCGCCTGGTCTTTGTATTCTGTAAGAATGTTAATGACAGTAAGGAAAGTGGTCTCATTAGTTAATTCAGTTTGAGGTTTTCCTTTACAAAGTTCAAAGTCACGGTTGGAACATAGAAAAGAAAAAAAAAAAAAAGCTATGGAGCTGTTCATGTCGGTTCCATCTGGTTTCCCCAAATAGATCAACATTGCTTAGGGCAATTGTCTAACTTGGTGTGTGTGTGTGTGTGTGTGTGTGTGTGTGTGTGTGTGTGTGTGTGTGTGTTGGGGGGAGTGGAATTTACAATGCCTCACTGAGGAAGAGCTTTAGACTCTATTGGATGAAGGGGCCCTTCCTATTACTTTCTGTCTTGGTACTGGGGATTGAACCCAGGGGCATTCTACCTCTGAGCTACACCCCAGCCCATTTAAAAAATTATGTCTTATTTTGAAACAGAGTCTCATCAAGTTGATGAGGCTGACCTCGAACCTGTAATCCTCCTGTCTTAGCCTCGGCCCTTCTTGCTCTTGAACACTTAAAATTCCTCAAGTAGACTTGTCCTCCTACTAGTGTACCTCCAACCCTAAGGCTCCTCACCCTAATCACTTGCTTTTCCCCAAACAAAGCAAAGGACGTGATTCAGAAGCTCTGGAATCCAAATTTTTACCACGTTTCCTGTTTCTGAGGTAGGAAATCCAAGGATGATATCCTGAGAGGGTGTCCTCGGGAGAATTAAATAAGGACCCCCTGCCCTTATGCCTGGGATTTGAGATTTTTGACCAGGATCTGTGCCCTCTTTCCACTCATTTATCTGAAACTCAGTGAACCCTTCCCATCCATCTGCTGACCCAAGTCTTTCTTCAGACAGGAAGGTTTTCTCCTCCACTGTTTATTTAATTATTAACTCCCCTCCCTCTGTTCCTTCTTTTCCTTCTAGACCTCCTCTTTTGGATCTGCTTTTAATATTCTTTGTTTTGTTCAGCTGATTTCTATCTCTTCATTTTTTATCTTTGGGTACCTTATTTCTTCCAGGCTTCTGGGTTGATGTTTTTTGGTTTTTTGTTTTGTAGTAGGGATTTTTTTTTTTTTTTAAACTCAGGGGTCATTCTACCTCTGAGTTACACTGCCAGCCATTTTTCATTTTTTTAATTGAGAACAGGGGTCTTGCTAAGTTGCTGAGTCTGGCCTTGAACCTGTAATCTTCCTTCTCAGCCTCCCAAGTGCTGGGATTACAGGAGTGCATCACTGCCCTTGAGTTGATTTTTTTGGTGACCATTGACTTTTTTGAGTTGTGTATTTGATAACTAGATTCATTTTTTTAGTTCTTAAGTGAAAATTAATATGGATCCTTTTTTGTTCCCATAAAGCTTTTTTTATGCCCTAATTAGATCTCTTTGAGGACTCTTAAAGAGAGGCTCAACTCCTGTTAGTTGGAAGTTCTTATCTGACTCTTCCATCAGGTCTCTTTCTACTGGCACTACCTGTTTTAGCTGCTTGCTTTTGACTTCCTCTTTGGCTTGCTAAATAATCTCGTCTTTCTTTGCCTGATTCTCAGGGCTTTTCTATCCTTAGAAATCCAGGACAGCTTCTGAGCTTGCAAGCACTGTGAACCCTGCCACTCCTCCACCTCCCTGAAATTATCTTCAGAATTATGACGTGGATTAAAGACACAATTAGAGGATGATGTTGAGGTGCAGGGTAGTGTAGGAAGAAGCAGAGGTGAAGGCTCTTGCTTCATTACAAAGTGTCCTCTTTTGGATATCAGACTTTTGGGAATATATATAGATATATAAATGTATACTTATGCATGATATTAAGATATATATGTGCATGTGTGTGTGTGTGCATGTACGTGTGTATATATACTAAGCCTTCTTTATTCACTGTTCTACTTTTTAAGCTTTCAGTTACCCCAAATCAACTGTGGTTCAAAAATATTAAATGGAAAATTTCAAAAGTAAACAAACAGTTCATACTTTTTTTTTTTTTTTTTTTTTTTTGCAGTACTGGGGATTGAACTCAGGGGCATTCTACCTCCAAGCTACACTACCAGTTCCATTTTTTATTATTTATTTTGAAACAGGGTCTCAATAAGTTGCTGAGTGCCTCACTAGGTAGCTGAGGCTGGCCACGAACCCAGATCCAATCCTCCGGTCTCAGCCTCCCAAATGCTGGGATTACAAGCGTGCGCCACCATGCCCGGCCAGTTCATACTTTTTAAATATCTTTTATTGCAATGTATTGATAAAATTGCTCTGCTTTATTATTAGTTACTGTTTTTAACCTCTTACTGTGTCTAACTTATAAATTAAGCATTGTATTAAGTATGTATAGGAAAAAGCAAGGTATACATAGGGTTCAATATTATCTACAATTTCAGGCCTCCCGATGGGTCTACGATATACAAGATCTCTATATCTATCCACACACGTACTTTTCATACTTATATATAGGAAACATATTAAGTATTTGATATATTAATATAGGTTTCATATATAAAATAACATGTATAATATATAATTATGTATAAAAGATATGTAATGATATATTTACATAACTATATTTATATTTTAATATATATGTAAATGTGTATATGTTTGTGTGTATATATACACAATAATCATATATCATACATATAGTAACCATATATGATCATATATATTATATACTATATAATGATCATATATTATACATTATATACTATATACTATATATGATCATATTACTACATATAGTAGTTATATATACACACATGCACACACACAGATAGATAGATAGATAGATAGATAGATAGATAGATAGATAGACAGACATATGATTTTCCTTCCTTCTCTCAATTCTTTATTGGGTCTCGGACTTCCCTACTTGGGAAGAGCCTTCTTCCCTAAAAGTCCTCATAAAAGTGTTTAAGAAAAAGAGGCATGCAGGATGAATGATAGCTAGACCTCCATCTGATCTAGGCAGAAGGGGACTGTGCTCACTCAGGGCGCGGACCGGCTCCTTAGATTGGGTGCTGCCTGGGATTACACAGTCAGAGCCTTGGCCAAAAAAAAATAGTGTGTGCACCATTTGCACGCCATTTTTCACATGCCCTTCAGGAGCTTCTAGCTGCAGCTCCTTGGCAGGATTGGGAGACCCTGACCTGTCTTCCCTTTGTGCCCTACTGAACAGCTGTAGCTCATCCAAGGATGCATTTCTCGTCTTTTTTTAAATTTTTATTTATTTATATTTTCAGCATGGATTTTTTATACATTTCTTGAGTACAACAGGGTTACATAGACATTTAGGACATATCAATCATTGTCAGATCACAAACAGCACCACTTCTTCATTTTACAAAAGCTCCTCTTCTCCAGATTTCTTTAGTTTCTTACTAATCAAACAATTCAAGGTAGCCCTTTGGGAAGGGGTGTCTCCAGGAACAGTTCCTGATTCTGTAGTTCAGGTAGGTTCTTACTGCAGAGGACAGCAGTAGCATGAATAAATAAGAAAAATAATGGGGGGCGGCCTCAGGGCTTTAAATTAGCTCCCTTTAAGAGAGTAGAGGGATTCTGATTTCAATCCGGGTAAGAATCAGCTTTGACTCAATCTCATTACATAGCTGCACACAGGCTTGGAGATGCTCTTAATGAAGGTCTGCAGTTGCTGATTATTGACCTGATTTTTTCATGAACCACAGTTCTGTTTCCAAAATCAGACCAGTACAATCTGAAGGTTGAATTGGCAAGTATAAAAGGAAAACAGCAGGGTCCTCTTGGGCAACATAATAAGGTTTGGGGTCATAATAAGATTTTTACCTTTTTAATTAAAAGAAAATGCTTGCCTACTCCCCGATTCATCACCAGCTTAGAGAGAGGACCTCTGCACCAGGGACCTTCTACCTGGGAACATCCTAAGAAGATGTTCCTTCTGCTGCCACTCTTTCTTGATTAGAATAGCAGCTTGGGTTACCTGGATCTCTTAGCCACTGGGAGCCAGCAGGTGATGGAAGGATGAATGATAACTGTGTCAAATCTGAGGACCCATTTGGAGCCCTGGACTCGCCAAAGAGAAGAAAGAAGGCAGTCTAACGTTAGTTAAAATAAGTCTTTCTTTGTTTATAGGGTACTTTACAAGATCCTCATACACAAAGATTTTTCATGAACTTCATGCTAGCCCTGCAAAGTAAGCCATCCCATTTCATAGATGAGAAGACCAAGGCTTAGGGATTTCCCAAAGCTTGCATAACTTCTTAGAAGCAGACTGGGGATAGAATCCAAGTCTTCTGGTTCCCAATTTCTGCTTCTTGGAAGTCTGACAGGTTGCCTAGGACTATGGGTGGGTCCCTTCCTGATTTTCTCCTCTTCTCTTTTGATTATGGAGGATTATTGATCAGTAGTACCAATATGTGATGCTATAAGATTTCCTTTCCTAAAGCATTGAGACCAGAATCTCTTTTGTCTGTGACCACAGAGGCACAATGGCCTGGAATTAGTGTGGAACAAGCCCCAGGGTCTGTTCTGGTAGCCAATGGCCCTCCCCTCCCAGGAGCTCTCGGAGGGCAACGCAGTGCCTGACACAAGTGGATCCTTACGTTCAGGCTGCACCACTCAGGAAGGGTGTGACCCTCAGAAGACCCTCTCCAGGCTGCTAATGTACCTTGCTCAGTAGAGTGCCAGTTTTCCAAATATAAGTTTCCCAGGTATTGATTTCTGTAGTTCTCCTTCTCCAGGCAGAAGTGGGTACATTTTTAGAATTTTGTGCATGGCAGAATTCTAGCAGTGGATTCTGTACAAACGGATAAGTGGCCTTGAACTTAGATTTCTCTTCCGACCTTTTCTAAGTTGAATGGTGAATTCTACAAAATGTCATAGGTGCTTCTGAATCTCTGTGGTTCCACCCAGGGATGTGTGGCCACCAAGGAAAATTTTTTACCTCTTCTGTTTGCTATCTAGGTGGAGAATCCACCTGGAGGCAACCCTGATTTGTATCTTGCTGAAAGACAAAAGAGGGAGCCTGGACTCAAAGAGGCACAGGAGCATGTTTGGATTAACATGGTTAGAGGTTGTCTACCTTGCCTAAGCTGCCCCGAGGTGCTCAGAGTATCAAACACACTTGATCCCACAGAGAATGGGGAAGAAGCTCCTGCTCCTATCCCTATACTGAACTGCATTGAACTCGGTGATGGCACTTACTTGAACCAGCTCATTTTCCCATTCTCAAAGCAGAAAGAAATTTCATGGATCAAATGTAAATGTCTGGGGAAAGGAGTTGGGGCTGGCACAGACCTCAGCCTGCACCTATGCCGTTTTAGGTAGTATGTGAGCTTTCTAGTTACTTGGGTAGAATGCTTCAGTGCTACAGACAGGAAGTGCTATTTGTCAGAAGTTAGGTCTAATTGGTGTCGCATGATTAGAGTTACTTGGAGGTAGCTTTGCAATAGCTTTCTTCCATTTTATCCACATCTAGCCTAATCCTTACTGTCACCACAGAAGAGACAATTCTGTGAAGGATCTGCAGAAGTTCCTAGTGGTGGAGAGGAGGGAATACAACTTAGGACCTGCAGGATCCTTGGCTTACATGACAGAAACTAATTTCAGCACGAACCAGCAGAGACACAGAGAGTTATTTAGGAAAGCAAGAAATGCACATTCAAAGGAGAATGTGGGCCATCTCCAGAGTGAAGTGGGGGTTTGTAGCTCTTCTTTTAAAGGAAGCTTTGTAAATGGAGAGCATGAGAGGTGTGTGGGGTGGCATCAGCCTAATGAGCTCAATTCTTTTGATCATGCAGTGCAGAGCAAGTGACAGTAGTCTGGTTCTTCTCAGAACTTTCGGGTTGACATTATCTAGTTGATGGATAGCACTTGGACTGTATCATTGGGCTTTGAACAATCTTTCTCTAGACTTCTTTTGACCAGTCTAAAAATGTGTTCTGTAAGCCAACACAGTATATTGGCACTAATTAACTGGGTTTATAATACTCTAAGACTCACTGGACCTTGTGTGTGTGTGTGTGTGTGTGTGTGTGTGTGTGTGTGTGTGCACGTGTGGTACTGGGTATTAAACCCAGGGGAATTCTACCTCAGAGCTACATCCCCAGTCCTATTTTTTATTCTTTATTTTGAAACAGGGTCTCACTAAGTTGCAGAGTGCCTCACTAAGTAGCAGAGATCAGTTGCAAACCCAGATCCTCCAGTCTCAGCCTCTCAAGTACTGGGATTACAAGCCTGTGTCACCACACTCAGCTTTGTTGGACCTTTAAGAATCCAGGAAAACAGGCCTGGGGAGTGGAGGTGAGGGCGATCATAGAACTTTTAGATTTAAAGTTATAGCCCCTCTTTCCTTCCCTGTTTGTCTCCTTTCTACATATTTTGTTTATTTCTTCTATCCTGCCTCAATACAAGATGTGGTGATGAGTGGCAACTTTAGAGCTAAGGTACATGAGAGGTATGTGTATGGATAGATGTCTAAGTTCTAGACTCATTTCCATCACAACTTTGGGGACTTCATTGTGAATTTTTTGGTTCTCCATTTTCTGTCCTGCAAAATGAAAATGTCCCCTTGAGTTCTTAAAGTCTACGTTTTTGACCATAGACTGACATGTGCTACCACCTAACTTTGAGATATGACCTTTAGCTTTGTATTTCAACAGTGTGTTGAGTGGATTGTATTAAAATTGCCAACCTGAGAGGGATGAAAATGGCTCTTTAAAAAGAAAAAAATCCAGCTGGGCATGGTGGCGCACGCTTGTAATCCCAGCATTCGGGAGGCTGAGACCGGAGGATCCGGGTTCCCGGCCAGCCTCAGCTACCTAGTGAGGCACTCCGCAACTTAGTGAGACCCGGTTTAAAAATAAAGAATAAAAAAATAGGGTTGAGGGTATAGCTCGGAGGTAGAATGCCCCTGAGTTCAACTCCCAGTACCGAAAAAAAAAAAAAAAAAAGAAAAAGAAAAAAATCCTTCTATGAATTTCTTCCTTGACTTATATTTGATCAAAGGCCAAAGCTGAGATGCCACTAAAAAGGAAAAAAAAAGAATGCTCACAGACAATTTGCTGAACTTTTCCCCTTTGTTCTGTACTTATTTTCATGTCTGAGTGTGTTCCAATGAACAACTGAGTCGTTAATGTTTTCTGTTTAATAAACAGAGCATCTGTAACCTCCGCTCCTGATGTTCTGGACCAGCTTGGCTATTAGCTAACGGGGAACTAGTTTGAACCACAGGACTCAAGGTCACTTTCAGTGTTCTTTCATTTGCATTCTCCATGAAATTCACTGCGCTAATGCGCCCTCTCTCTCTCTCTCTCTCTCTCTCTCTCGCTCTCGCTCTCGCTCTCGCTCTCTCTGTCTGCAATACCCTGCTTTAAATATATCATTGCTTTCTCCCTTGGGACCAGGACAAATAATGCAGCCCACACCATACACAGTCCCACAGTGGATTAGCACAGTGATTCATATTTGGTGAGCTGTGTTCCTGGGGCTCAGAGAGTGACATTCATTTATACCTTCAAAAATAAGCCTCAGAGCCCTGATGAATTAGTCACCAGGCACTGCTGGCTGCTAAATGGCCTACTTTGGCATCTAGACCTGAGAACAGCGGGAATCTCCGTGTAACCTGGGCTTTGTTCTGAGCTTCACTTCGGCGTGGGCTGTGCTGAGAATGTGCTGGTTCCAAGTTTTACCTGAGAGGGACATCTTGAGGGGCCTGAGAGAGCAGGTTAGGGGTCTCAGCCTATCAGTGGGACTCTTGCTGCTCCCAGATGGGACATTTTACCTGGTTATCTTTGCTTAGTTAATAACTACGTCCACAAAACAAACATTTGGAGAAGGATGCATAGAGGTTGTGACCTCTGTAGCAGTTTCTCCTCCATTTCTGTAGCTGATATTTTTTGCCCCCAAACTCTGACAACCCCTTTCCAATCCTTACTTGGAAATATTTGCTACTTTTTAAACTTGCTACGTATTTTTCTTTAGAAGTAGTTTTGTTAGATCATTTAATTTTTATATATTTCTTTCACTTTAACTTGTTTCAATTAAAACCTATTGGCTAAGCCAGGCATGGTGGTGTATGCCTGTAATCCCAGTACTTAAGAGGCTGCGATAGGAGATTCTCAGGTTCAAGACCAGCCTCCGCAACTTAGTGAAACTCTCAGCAACCTAGCAAGACCCTGTGTCCAAACAAAAGATTAACAAAAGGGATGTGGGTATAGCTTAGAAATAGAATGCCTCTGGGTTCAATCCTTAATACCACAAACAAACAAATAAACAACAAAACAACTATTGGTTAAAAATATCAAAAAATTCATCATTATAGTAAAATCACTTTTCTAAACATCTTCCCTCTTGTGATTTTCCAAAGTCTTCAGGTTTCCACATTGTCCCCAAAGGAGGGATTCATCAACCTTGATACTCTTACTTCTTTTTCTTCTCTTAAATCAGGTACATTATTGGCTATTTTCCTTAAGTAGCAAAACATGGAAGGGAGCCAGACATGGTGGTGCCTCTCAGTATTTAGGAGGCTGAGACAGGAGGATTGCAGGTGTGCAACTAGCCTTGGCAATTTACTGAGGATCTTGGCAACTTAGTGAAACCCTGTTTCAAGTAAAGAATAAAAAGCTTTGGGGGTATATCTCAGAGGTAGAATGCCCTTGGGTTCAATCCCCAGTATCACAAAAGAAAAAGAAAGAAAGAAAGAAAGAAAGAAAGAAAAAGAGAAAGAAAGGAAGATACGGAAAGAAAATGTAAATGATCTATAAGACAGTAATATGCATGCGACTGTAGGTAGAACATGTAACTGGATGTGCAATAGTTAAACTGTAAGAGAATATAAACAAAATTCACAGCTCACCAGCTGCTGTGGATGGAGGGATTTAGGCAAAAGGGGAAGGACGATGTGGCAATGCAAGAAGCAAACCTAGGCTAAAGGTCTTGGAGAGCAGGAGAGAAACTTCAATGTGGCTTGCAACCTGCGTTAACTCTTCCTAACCCTGGTTTCTTCCTGGCTGCCAGTGAGTTCACGTTAAATATCAAACAGCCAGTGAGGTTCTTTGGAGACTTTGGTCCTTGATAAGCCATCTAAAGATTGAAAGATTATAGTCTCCCTCTAATTAAATCTTCCTCTAACCTTGAACTCAGAGCCTGCAAGGTGTGTGGGCAAGACCCAACCTGCCCTGTGGAGTAGATTCCCAAGAAGCCTGGGGTGCGTGCACCCTTCTAAGGGATGACCTCTGTGATTGGCAGCCAGAGTTGTTGGAACAGGGGTTTGCATAGAAAAGCAGAGACAGATAGTGAAACACTTACTGATGCAGATGTGAGTAGCCCAAGAATGATTATATGCCACCAAGTTAGCAGGAGCATTTGCATTTAAAAGGACAGTCTTTTGCCATGCACTGTATCAACATTGCAAAATAGGCAATTGCAGGCACAAAATTATATGGTGATTAGAGCCCTGGTAACAAATGTGTAAGTTCTAAGCATTTGTCAGTGTTCTTTCCCGTGGGGAGGACACACTCAAGGTTCCAAGGGTTCTTCATGTCCTCCTATTGTCTTTCCTTTGACCTTAAGGTCATGATATGCTAAATAATTCTACCACATTGGGGACCTTAAAGATGTATTGGTCAACCAGTTCATTTTGAGGAAATGGAAGTCTCGAGGGCTTAAGTCACCCTCTCCAAGAAGCACAGCCAACTAGTAGCACCGAAACGCTTCTGCTACTCTGATGGCAGGTGAGGGTACTCAGACCTGGGAGGAGTTATCATGTCGCCTTTACTCTGCTTTCCTTGTGTTCTCGCCACAGCCCATATGCTGCAAAGTGGAGATGAGGAAGAACTATTTTCTTACACCAAACATTTCTTCCTTGGAGGAAGTGTCGGGTAGTGAGCCTGGAGAAATAGAGGCAGTGAGCTTTCCCATACGTGGGGTGATCCAAGAGTTACTCCAAATCACCATTTGCATCAGTTGGCTAGGTCTGTTGTAACCCACTACCACAAACTGGGTGGCTTAAAACATTAGAAATGTGTTGTCTTACAATGCAGGAGGCTGGAGTCTGAGGTCACACTGTCAGGAAGCTCTAAGAAAGATGGCATCGCTGCTTCCTCCTGGCTTCTGGTGGCTGCCAGCACTCCTCCGTGTCCTTTGCTTTGTAGCTGCCTGACTCCCATCTCAGCTCCCTAGTCATGTGCTGGTCTCTCTGTGTGCGTATACTTGTCTGTCTCTCATAAGGACACTTTTATGGCATTGTAGGACCTACGTCAATCCAGAATGATCTTATCTAGATCCTTACCTTGATTATACCTACAAAGACCATATTTGCAAATGGGGTCACATTGTGAGCTTCTGATGGACATTAATGGTGGGGGCATTATTCCACCAGGTACACTACTACCATTTATTCTGAAAATTCCTTTGTTACACCAATGCTAGGCTGATTGGTGTTCTACTTGGAGCACAAACCTGGCTGCTGGAGAAGCCACTGGCCACATCACTACCACTTCTGTGACAGAGAAGGAGACTGTGTGTAGCAAGGAGCAGGGAGGAGGGAGACACCGCTATGCGATGCACTGGAAGGAGTGAGAGGGTAGACGGTAAGGCCACCCGAAGGCCAGTGAGGGGTCGAGGAAAACTTCAACTTTTGACCCAAACTAGGTTTGCACACCCAACTCTGGCTGACAATTCCCGAGTTGGCTTCTAACCCACAGAGTAATTGAAACCCATTCCAAGCTGACATAGTGGCTCACACCTATAATCCCAGTGACACAGGAGTATCAAAAGTTCAAGGCCAGCCTCTGTAACTTAGAGAGATTGTGTCTCAAAATAAAATATAAAAGGCTGGGAGTGTAGCTTAGTGAGAGAGTGCTTGCCTTGCATGTGGAAGGCCCTGGGTCTAATCTCCAGTACAACAACAACAAAAAAAGTTTCAGAACCATAAGAATGGGCTGGATTCTTGGATGAATGAATTATGTAGCTGATTCTATAGCCATTATTAAATATTGTATATTAAACTCAGAAAGATATAGATGGTCAAGTCCTTTTGAAAAACAAATCTTACTGTCAGGCTGGGGGTGCAGCTCAGTGGTTGAATACACGTTTAATATGCACAAGGCCCTGGTTTCACTCTCTAGCACCGACCCCCCAAATTCTTACAATCTAATTTTGAAAGTAAAAATCCATGCATACAACAATAATAGGAGACTAAGCCTGAAACAATGTATTAAAAAAGAGAAAGTCATTTTTTCTCTTCATAAAACTTTGGGATGGTCTATCACAAATAAGTTAAGGTGAGTCAAAGGAGATGTGTCCTATAAATCGGACACCCACAGATCAGAACCCAGGAAGGTACTGAATGCAGAGTTTCCCTTCTCCCTGGGGAATTAGAATGGTGTCACTTTCCCAGCATTGACGTATGACAGCCATGGAAAGTTCACTGGTGTCTTAGTGTTCAGAGATTTTATTGGGGCTTTATTAAATGAGCATGATTGATTGTCCATACCGGGGATCTAGTCTGCAGTCTGCATTAACTCTGGACATGACCACAGCCTCTCCCCTATATCACATGATTGGCCTTTCTGGTAGGGCCAATGCCCACCCTAAAAAAGTCAGTTTCAAAGAGATTGCTCCCTCAACACTGAGGGCAAGGCCGAGACGTCTTTTGGAGCAATGTCTAATTCTGTATTCCATATTTCTGAGAAGTTGTATGACTCAACCAAGATCAACTGCCTCAGCCAAATTGTTTGCAATTATTAAATCTCAGTAATTCTGTATATTCTTTAATGATTGGTACAAAATATGAGACATTAAAACCTAGTGATTCAAAGTTGAATTTTGGAACCAGACCATGGTATCATATCACACTACTTCTCTGCTATTTACCACCATTTGACCTTTGCCAAGTTCCTAGCCTCGTTGTGTTTCAATTTCCTCATTTGTAAAATGAGGAAATAATAAATCCTAACTCGTAGAGTCAATGCACGTAAAATGCTTAAAACAGTACCTAGCATATATTTAGCACTCAATTGGGTTTTTGATATTAGTAAGTACTAAAAATATGTTAATAAACCAAGCATGGTAGCACATACCTGTAATTCTAGCTTTTCCAGAGGTTAAGGCAGGGGAATCCCAAGCTTAAACCAGCCTCTGGAACTTAGCAAAACTCAGTTTCAAAATAAAATTTAAAGAAAGGATGAGGGGTGTAGCTTTGCATGTGCTAGGCCCTAAGTTCAATTCTCAGTACTGAAAAAATGTTAGTAAACCAGAAAGCAAAATTTATCTCCAATCCTCTCATTTTTCTCTTCTCACAGCTCAAGTTAATTAATAAACAACAGTGGCTGGGCATGGTGGTGCACACCTGTAATCTCAGTATTTGGAAGGCAGTGACAGGAGAATCACAGGTTTGAAGCCAGCCTCAACAACAACAACTTAGCAAGACCCTGTTTTCAAATAAAGAATAAAATAGGGCTGGCAATGTAGTTCGGAGGTAGAATGACCCCTAGTTCAATCCCAGCACCACAAACAAACAAAAACAACAGTGAATCATATAACAGATAGTGTTTAATTTCATTATTTGGGATTTTCATTGACTATTAATTATTGCTACATGAATAAGAATTTTTGAAATCATATAAAAACTGAGTAAATTTGCAAAACCTAAGTAACAAAATAGCTCCTTTTCTTCGTTGTTGTTTGCACATGCATTAAATATGTGAGCAGTTGAAATCCACCTGGGTGAAAAAGGCCAAGAAAAGTCCTTTTGATTTGTTTAAAGCCACAATAACAAATGTTTGTACTCCACACAGTCCTGCTCCAACTGTACAAATCTTTCATCACTTAGGAGAGTAGTATTTGTCAGGAAACACTGCTTTCCTAATGCCAGGAAAGAAAAATAACCTTGTGGAAATTTCTGCACACCTCGGAAGCAAACTTCTAGCTTTCCTATCGTGAAGCAGCAAAATATTGTCTTTAAATGTTATACCTAGAACCCGAGGAGTTGTGTAAGAAAATGTGTATTCAATGAAGAGAAAAATTTAATCAAGTCTTTATTATAAACCAGGTACCGCACTGATCAATTTAAGGGGAACAAGATCAAAGACGACCTCATTTTGGATCCCCTAGGTCCTTTAGCCTTGAAGGACACCTGGATGCAGAGAGTATGACAAATGACATGGTAAACAGATGCCAGGGTATCTGGAGCTGCATGAGATGGAGCATTTAATTCTGTCAGGGTGAGGGAGAAGGAAGAACCTACACTGTTAGAGATTTTAGGGGGTACTCACTCTATGGAAGACGTAAGTATGGTGCCACGTGGAAGTCAAAGATCAGAAATAGCAAGAAATAATTGATGAATCAAGGCTGGCAGGACGTGTGCTCACCAGCCATGGAAGGTGACCCAGCCACCTCGATCAAGTGAGAGAAATGAATGGATGTCTTTGGGGGAAAGGTAGAAGTGTGCTGAAACATTGTACTCTGGCAAAAATGATTTTTTTTCATTTTGGGTTGAGAGCTGACTGATTAAGCTAAGAATAGCAGGCACTTAGAGGAGGACTTTTTACCTTTTAAAAGATTATTTGGGTCATAGGGGTGATGTGTTCAGAATAGCTTTATGAGAGACATTAAACCCAAGGAGGACAGTGAGAACTGGGACCATGGCTCGTGCTAGGAACACCACTCTGGGAGCAGAATTTCTGTCTTAGCACTCTTCATAATCTTTGTACTTCATCTCAAAACCACTCAGCTTTCTTTCTAGATTTTTTCTTTCTTTTTTTAATGGGCAAGAGTCTTTAAATCGCAAGGCCTGCTGGCACCATTTACATTTTAAGAGGCTTAAATTTTTAATTTTCCTTTGCATTTCAGTGGAACATTTTATAAAGTTTCACTCTTTTATTTTTTTTTTTTATTCTACCACATTCTGAACATATCCTCCCTCTTTGATCCTAACCCCCTGCAGAGCCTAGGGAGGGCTAGACTTTCAGGGCATCAGTAAAGGTAATGAGAGTTCTGGCAGGTGGAGAATGTTCCATCAAGCAGGAGTGAGCTGAAGCCCTCCTCCTTGCCAGGCCCCATTATGTGAAGGAGACAGAGGCGATCGTTTGGATTGCAGAACTCTAACAGCTCCATGCCCATGGCCTGCCTAACCTGCCTCCTGCAGCTTGAGATATTTTCCACAGTCTGCCTCCCAAAGCATTGTCAAATGACAGTGTCTTCCCCTAGCCCCAGATTGCTGAGTTACAGCAGGCTCTATGTCCACATTCATACCCAACCCTCGTGGTATCTGTTGAATTTCCATCTGAGTGACATCCTCATTAGATTTCAGAAGGAATAGTTAGTGGCTCCATTAAAGTTTCCTGAATTATTTTGGTTTCACCCTTAAGCAACTGCTTAATTGGCTTGTTTCCCCTGAGACTAAACATTTTCCTGTGGTGGGAGCAGAGAAAATTAATAGCTTTTGGAATATAGAACAATAGGGGTAGGGATTCTGGAAAGAACTCTCCCTTTTCTAAGGTTCTTCTTGGAAGGGAATCTTTGTTATCCCCTTAGTGGGCCTAAGTCCTGCATTCTAAATATTGCCTGACTTTACCTCGGGCTCCTTCAGAATCTATCAGTTAAAGCTGGTGTAAAGAAATCAGCAACAATGCCTATCCTTAAAAGCAACTGAGATCTGGGCTGGTAGGGTAGTGTTCACAAGTTCAAGAGAAAATAGCCTATTGTTTCTGGGAAAGCAGAGAAGGCTCACAAATCAACAGCATGTAGCTGTTTCTCTGTAGCAGTTTCTTTGTCCTAGTCAGCAAATCATCTCCACTTTGAGGTTCATAAGCACAAGGAATGTGGACAAAAGGAATTTGCACTTGCGAATTGCGATGACATTTCTTTTCTTTAAATTGATTTTGGAGGTTTCTATTATAAGTAGTGTACCAAACAGTTCAAAGTGTAGAATTTCTCTTTTGAGTCAAAATAGTCTGGTTTTGAATTGTCCTGTACCTGTTGACAACTGGTTAAATATTATCTACCTCTCCCGGAAATCATTATCCCTGGGGCTGATACTAAGAACTGTCCATCCCGCCCCCCCATGCACACTCATTTGTTTAATTGTTTGACGCATATTCTTTGATTCTCCTCATGTCCTATTGTATTTTGCTTGGTACCAGGCATGTGGTGATAAATAGAAGACATAATTCCTATCTCCCCAGAGCTTACACATATTTTCAAATATTTATAAGGACATATATGCATCTAATTTACATATATACATACATATGCATCTATATATTTATAGTGCACAAATATAAACTGTGATAAACTACATGAAAGAAAAAAATGACAGGCCTAATTTAAACTGGGGCAGTTGAAAATAGTCTTCTTAAAACAGAACGTTGGGAATGGGCTGGGTCTTGAAGGCATGAGAAAGAATTCCAAGGAGAGAGAACAGACTGTATGAACATGCTCAGAGGGGGTAGCCTGTTTGAGGAGCTGCAAGAAGAGGAGAGCTTCTCATATGAGTAAGTGAGAACACATGGCCATCTCGGATTTGGAAGTTTTGCTAATCCATTAGGTAAACTTCCAAGAGGTAAAGCAAGGACATGCAATGAAAGGAGTTCATGTTTAAATGGATCCTTCTGGCTTCTCGAATGGAGAAACAGTTTGAGGGAACAAAAGCAGAAAGGTGTTTGCCATACAAACGGAGCAATGGGAATGGGGTGGGGAGAGGGTGAGAAATCCAAGCTCTCTCCTGATGGGCAAGTGGACAGGACTTGTTGATTGACCAGATATGAAAATCAAGGAGAGGGAGGTACATGCAATGACTCTTTGCCCTCTGATTTATGCCCGGACTGCTCAGTGAATTTCATTTGAGGTGACCTTTCTCCTATGACTGTGTCACTTGTCTCCTTGTCAATCAGAAATAAGCTGAGCTAGTTTTTCCATTCTCCAGGGCCTTGACTGAGAGGCCAATCTGCTCCATAGGTGCAAATTTATTAACTCTAGATCTTCTATGATCAACTAAATGATTTAGATGTCACTAAAACTATACTCTATAATACAGATTATTTATCAGCCTTATATTATATGTGATGAACTATTAGAAACATAAAACGAATTCTCAGAACATGGGAGGCTAAGGTGGGAGGATTACTTGAGCCCAGGATTTCGAGACCAGCCTGAAGCCTGAGCAACATAGGGAAATCCCATCTCAAAAAGGTGGTGGGAGGGGGGGAATCATCTCAATACATGGGAAGCTGAGACAGGAGGTTCACAAGTTTGAGACCAGACTCAACAACTTAGCAAGACCCTCAGAAACTTAGTGAAACCCCATTTCAAAACAAAACAAAACAAAAAAAATAAAGTAGGGCTGGGGAATATAGCCCAGAGATAGAATACCCCTGAGTTCAATTCTTGGTGCCACAACAAGAATAAAGGGGGGGGGGTCTGTTATAAGTATCAGTTCCTTTTAAGTAAGAAATTGACTTTACTCTTTAGTGTCAACAAACTGTTTTGGCCTGGAACTTGTTCCTCCTTCTGGTCTGGAGAGATTCCCACTTGTTCCACTGGCTGCATCAAATTGATTTATTCCAAATTTCTGGGTAAGAATATTAATTTCTGAGCCAGGCCCAGTGGCACCTATCTATAATCCCAGTACTTGGGAGGCTGAGACAGGAGGATTGCAGGTTCAAGGCCAGTCTCAGTGACTTAGCAAGACCCTGTTTCAAAGTAAAAAATAAAATAGTGTTAGGCTTGTGGCTTGGAGGTACAATCACCAGTATAAAAAATATTAATTTCTGGTTTTTAGGCCCCTTTGCGATAACTCCTTTGTATTTGCTACTGCAAATATGTAAAATGCACTTTGAAAAATGGCCCTTCTTCTTCAATGGATCTCCATAGGAAGCTTCGTTTCTCTTCAAAATTCTTTTGAAAGGGTTTACTAGTTAATAACCATAATTAGTAATAAATATAGCAACTTTGCACTGAATGCTCAGAAACTCTAGTGCTTTCAAGACATTATCCCATAAGGGGTGTCATCCTCTTCCTTCAAAGTCCTTGGTGGGGATAGAATCTGAACCAGGGTGGGGCAGGCTTCAAGTCAGAGCTCTTGACCATGACCTTGGGTCTCTGAGAGAGGTTCCTGGTAACCTGAGATTCTCGGTGGTGGCCACACTCCCCGTTGTGACCCTGTGATCACCCTTTGCTTTGGCAATGGGAGACATTTACAACACCTGAGAAGGAAACAGTGACTCTTTCTTTGATGTCCCACAGCCTGAATTTAATCACTTCCGGGTCCAACATGCTGTGGATTATAACTGTCCTCTTTCTTTTCAGTTGTCCTCAGTTACATTAAAAAACAAACCCTTTTCTCCAACTTTATCTTTCTCACTTCCTGTGTAAGCCAAAGAGAATGACCGAGTCAAAATGGCTGAGAAAGCAAGAGTCAGTGATAGTTTAATGGAAAAAAAAAAAAAAAAGTGTGTTCTAAGTGTTCTAGGCTTGGTTCTGCCATGTAATGGTTGTTTTTAATGTCTAATTATGGATGTTATCTCAAATAAACCATTAACTGATTCTTCATGTGAAATCACAGTGGCTGGTTCGAAGTAGTTATGTAATCTGCGTTACTTGCTGTCAAATCCTGTGCTAGTCAGCGTTTCCGTTTTAAGGAAGGTTTGTTTTTGGCTTACAGTTCCAGAGGTTTCGGTCCATAGACACTTGGCCCCATTACTGTGGGCTTGTGCAGAGGCAGACCGTCGTGGTGGGGAGGACTGAGCTGCTGGCTTGCTGGTGGTCTGGAAGCAAAGAAAATGAGAGGGGTGGGGGAAAGGCCGGGACACAGTACAGTCCCCAGGGGACATGCCCCCAAAGATGAACTCCCTTCAACTACCCCCCATAATGCCATCAGCTATGAAGTCATCCATGGACAAATCCTGTGATGAGATTAGAACCCTCATGATTCGCTGAGACCTGAGGATCCGGGTTTGCGGCCAGCCTCAGCTACTTAGTGAGGCACTCCGTAACTTGTAACTTAGTGAGACTCGGTTTCAAAATAAAGAATAAAAAAATAGGAGCCGGGCGTGGTGGCGCACGCTTGTAATCCCAGCATTCGGGAGGCTGAGACCGGAGGATCCGGGTTCGAGGCCAGCCTCAGCTACCTAGTGAGGCACTCCGCAACTTAGTGAGACTCGGTTTCAAAATAAAGAATAAAAAATAGGGCTGGGGATGTAGCTCGGAGGTAGAATGCCCCTGAGTTCAATCCCCAGTAC
>PVLC010025239.1:0-23849 GCA_004027655.1 Graphiurus murinus
CTAAAACTATTTAGAAAGAAGAGTTTTGTATGTCTGTTTGAATCACTGGATTTTTTTCAAATTTCTTATAGGTATCAATCATAAAGCTCCATTTAAAAATTGTTTCTAGCTGGGCGTGGTGGTGCAAGCTTGTAATCCCAGTACTTGAGAGGCTGAGACAGGAGGATCACAGGTTCGTTGCCAGCCTCAGCTACTTAGTGAGGCCCTCTGCAACTTAGTGAGACCCTGTTTCCAAATAAAGAATTTAAAAAATAGGGCTGGGGGTGTAGCTCAGAGGTAGAATGCCTCTGGGTTCAATCTCTAGTACCAAAAAGAAAAAGAAGAAGAAAATAGGAGATACAGAGACAATTTACATAATTTTAGCCAGCTGATCCTTGACAAAGGTGCCAAGAATATGTGTTGAAGAAAAGCAGCCTTTTCAACAAAGGCTGCTGGGAAAACTGGAAATCCTATGTAGAAGAATGAAACTAGACCCCCATGTCTCACCTAGGAGTTAGACCAGAAACCTTGCAATTACAGGACCAACTCTTTAACATATAGGCAGTAATTTCTTCAATAAGACCTCTAAAACTCAGGAAATAAAAATAAGAATTAATAAATGGGATGACATCAAATTAAAAAGCCTCTGTACAGCAAAGGAAATAATCAAGATCATGAAGAGAGAGGGTGCAGAATGGGAGAGAAACTTGCCAGCTACTCTTCCAATAGAAGATTAATATCAAGAATATATAAATAACTCAAAAAGTTTACCACCAAAACAACAAATAACCCAATCAATAAATGGGCACTAAATAGTCACTTTTTAAAAGAAGAAACACAAATGGTCAACAAATATATAAAGAACTGCTGCTCATCATCTTTAGCAATTAGGGAAATGCAAATTAAAATTTCACTGAGATTTCACCTAACTTCAGTTAGAATGGCATTCATCAAGAATACAAATAATAGCAGATGCTGGTGAGCAGGTGGGAGGAAAACGAGCACTTAAACATTGTTGGTGGAGTTGAAACAGTACAACCACTATGGAGTTCAGTATGGAGGTTCCTCAAAAGACTAGGAAGGGAACCACCACATGAACCAGCTTTACCACTCCTTGTTTTGTTGTTGTTTCTTGTTTTGTATCTTTCCAAAATAACTAAAGTCAGCATACTGTGTGATGCATGCCTATCCATGTTTATAGCAACATAATTCATAATAGCCAAGTTATAGATCCAACCTAGTTGTCTGTAAACAGGGGCATGGATAAAAAATGTGACACACACACACACACACACACACACACACAGAGTTTTACTCAGCCATAAAGAAGAACAAAATTAGGAGGTCATGCTCTGCCACTTTTGCCAGTTCCTTAGTTACAGGCAGGCTGTAAGACCAACCCACAATCAAAGGGATAGGATTGCAATCTATTTATTTATTTATTTCTGGGATTGAACCCAGAGGCATTCTACCTCCATGCTAACCCAGTCCTTTTTTTTCTTGTGCTACTGGGTATGAAACCCAGGGGCAATCTACCTCTGAGCTACACCCCCAGCCCTATTTTTTATTCTTTATTTTGAAACAGGGTCTCACTAAGTTGCAGAGGGCCTCACTAAGCAGCCTAGGCTGGCCGTGAACCCGGATCCTCCTGTCTCAGCCTCTCAAGTACTAGGATTACAAGTGTGCGCCACCACGCCCGGCCCACTCCTTTTTATTTATTTATTTTGTATTTTCATTTGAAATAGGATCTCTCTAGGTTGCTGAGAGTCTCACTAAGTTGCTAAGGTTGGTCTCGAACTTGCCTTCTTCCTGTCTCAGTCTCCCAAGTACTGGGATAATAGTCATGTACCACCACGTCCAGCTGGAATCCACTTCTTGATGGAGCAGTGCAAGGCCACACTGGGAGTTGTGAACCACTTTGGGAGCATGATCTGCTCTCTGGCTACACCCCATGCACAGGTAGGAGAAACTTGCCCAAGACCCCACGGCCTCAGCCCACTTTGGCAGCTGGCGCTCCAGGTTCCTGCACTAGCATCAGACACGCCTGGGCCAGGCTCCCTGGGTATGGGTGCTCAGGGACGGCCCCTCGAGGGATCTTCTCAGTCCAAAGACTTGTGATCTCAAGAGGCCAGTGCTCTGACCCCATCCTTCATGTGACACTAAATGACGGGACAGGGACTGGGAGCCGCAGTAAACACTCTTGCTCAAGGGGGAATCTCAGAGGCAAAACATGGGCACTGGCCACAGAAATGCTGGACCCAACCTAACACAGGTCTCCAGTTGGGCCCAGGGACGTGCTGCTCCCTTGATAGACTCCTGTGGCTCTGACTCGGCTTGTGGACTTCTGGCCCCACCCGTTTAGTCATTCATCTTTTTATCATAAAAAGTAATCCATGTTTGTAGCTGAGTCGTTTTATTAGCCTGTAGCCTGCCCATAGAAGTTCAGGGGCCCCAGAGCCCCTTTTTCATTTTGTACTATCTGCTTCTTTTAGTCCAAGCTGATGTTGACTCTACTAGTGTAATTTTCCCAATAATTTTGTGGGTTTTCTATGATTATTGATGTTGACTCCATTAAAGAAAATCCACATTCTGGATCTTTTTAAAGCAGGCTCTTTCCTATCCTGGGCTCTTTGTAAGACTGTTGTGAGGCAATGATCTTAATGATCTTAGAAGGTCTATTTAGTGAGGAGAGTCTGAGAAGTACCTTCATGGAGGGCTTTTTGCCCATCTGAAAGGTCTGTGAGACACTGAGTCAAATCGTTTTGTAAGCCAGGCATGGTGGCACACACCTGTAATCCTAATACTTGGGAGGGTGAGACAGGAGGATCGCAGGATTGAGGAGTGAGCAAGTTGTGAAACTCTCATCAACCTAGTGAGGCCCTGTTCCCAAATAATAAAATTGGGCTGGGAGTGTACCTTGAAGGTAGAATGCCTTGGGTTCAATCCCCAGTAACACACACACGTGCATGCGTACACACACACACACACTCTGCCCCATTCTTTACAGACCACACCTTCCTGACAGGGCCCTGAATTCCATCTTTTCAGGAGCCTTTTTCTTTTGAGAAACTTCTGCTGGGAGTACGTGGTAGTGCAGGTTTCAAGAGCTTGAGGGTAGAAACTCATGCTCTCAAATCCTAAACTCTGGAATTGCATATGATTACTTAGGCCACTTCTGCAGGTTAAAACACATCACCAGGCCAGCCCAGGTCTGAGGGATTCTCTTGCTGGGAAAATCTGCAGAGTAGGATGGCCATTTTTGCAATCTTTCACAGTTGGTCCCTTGGTCCCAAAATATTTACATTCCTTAAACATAAGTATTTGCTCACCCCATGTCAGGATTCCCCAAAGTCTCATCCAATCCTGGCATTAGGTTTGAAGATGATTGAAACCAGGCCCAGAGGTAGCTGAGGCTCCTCAGGAGCATCTCTTCTTGTCCCAGAGATTTGGAACTAACAGGAGATACTGTGTCCCTCCACACCACCGATGCTAGAGACCACAACACGTGCTCTCCTGCAGGAAAGCACAAGGGATGCTACCCCTCAAAATGGGGACAAGGCAGAGCCAGGCTAGTCACGTGCTCAATGTTATGAGGTTTCTCCAGCCTGGGCCCAGGACCCAAGGTACCATCCCTGCCCCATGAGGTGGCCTCCCTTCCACAGGAGGTCCTCTGCATTTGAGCAGGGAGCTCCCGTACATTCTTGGGAAGTTGTAGGGTCACAGGATCCTTGTTTTAATTTCAACTGTCACAATCCTGTTAGTCTTTCTCTTTCTGGTTTTTTGTTTGTTTGTTTTTTGGGTTTTTTTTGGTGCTGGGGATTGAACCCAGAGGCATTCTATCTCTGAGCTACACCCCCAGACCTATTTTATTTTGAAACAGGGTCTCACTAAGTTGTGGAGGGCCTCACTAAGTTCCTGAGGCTGTCCTTGAACCTGAGATCCTGTCTCGGCCTCCCAAGTACTGGGATTACAGGTGTGTGCCACCATGCCAGGCTTTATTTAGTTTTTTTTTTTTTTTTAAATAAACAAGCTTCTAGCTAAATCTAAAAAATCTATATTTAAAACAATTAGCATGTTTACTACATTTACATTTATTGTTATTACAAATACAATTGGATTTATTTTTTCAGTACTGGGGATTGAACCCAGGGGCATTCTAGCTCCAAGCTACAGGTATACCTCCAGCCCTATTTTGTTATTCTTTATTTTGAAGCAGGGTCTCACTATGTTGTAGAGGGCCTAAGTAGCTGAGGCTAGCCATGAACCTGTGATCCTCCTGTCTTAGCCTCCCAAGTACTGGAATTACAATCGTGCATCACCATGCCCGGCCCACAATTGGATTTCATTCTATAGTCTTGCCGTTTTCCATTAATCTAATCTGCTTTTGATCCTTCAATTCTGTTACCACTTTCTTTTCAGTTTAATATTTTCTATGACCTATTTTGCTTGAATCACTGTTTTTTGTTGAGGCTGGCTATGAATCTGTGATCCTCCTGTCTCAGCCTCCCAAGTACTGAGATTACAAGTGTGCTCCACACCTGGCTTATTTTTTATTTTGAAACAGGGTTTGAGTTGCTGAGGACCTTGCTAATTTGCTAAGTTGTTGAGGCTGGCCTCGAACCTGCAATTCTCCTGCTTCAGTCTCCCAAGTACTGGGATTACAGGTATGACCATCATACCCAACTAGTATGCACTCCTGACCCAACTGATGTTAGTATAGTGCCTTCAGCACTTCCTAATAAAGATGCAGCACCTGACAGTTTAATTCCTTTTATTCCCGGCACTCTTTGTGCTGTTATCATATAGTTTTCACTACTAGTTACAAACCGTGTGAGTCATAATTACCTTTGATTTAAGGAAAAAAATTTAAAAATTTATTTGGTTTTGTGGTGCTGGGGTATGCTACCTCCAAGTTATACCCCCAGCCCTATTTTATTTGGAAACAGGGTCTCACTAAGTTGCTGAGGCTATCCTCAAGCCTGCCATCCTCCTGTCTCAGCCTCCCAAGTACCGGGATAAAAATATATTCATGTACTTACACTTCCTAACTTCCTAGCACTCTTCTTGCAACCCTGCAGTTATGAGATTTATTTCAACCTCGAGTACTTCTTTTTTTTTTGGTACTGGGAATTGAACCTAGGAGCATTCTACCTCTGAGCTACACCCCCAGCCCTTTTTCTTCTTTATTTTGAAACAGGGTCTCACTAAGTTGCAGAGTGCCTCACTAGGTAGCTGAGGGTGGCTGCGAACCCGGATCCTCCAGTCTCAGCCTCCCAAATGCTGGGATTACAAGTGTGCGCCACCACACCCGGCTCAAGTACTTCTTTTAATGTTTCTTTTGCTGTGGGTTTGTTTGTGTCAGACTCTCTCAGACCTAATCTGAAAATGAATTTTACTTCCTTTGTAATAAGACACTTTTATTGGGTTCCACCGGCTTTTATTTTTAGTGCTTTAAAGATGCCTTTTCATCTTCTGGTTCCTACAATTTCTCTTGCTGAGTCCACGTCTATTGGAAATCTTTTTAGGTAATATATCTTTATTTTTTGCTGCTTTTGATTTTTTTTTTTTGCGGTAATGGGGATTGAACTCAGGGGCGTTCTACCTCTGAGCTACATCCCCAGCCCTATTTTTTATTCTTTATTTTGAAACCGGGTCTCACTAAGTTGTGGAGTGCCTCACTAGGTAGCTGAGGCTGGCCGCGAACCCGGATCCTCTGGTCTCAGCCTCCCGAATGCTGGGATTACAAGCATGCGCCACCACGCCCGGCTTTTTGCTGCTTTTGAGATTTTCTCATTGGCACGATTTTCTAAGTTTTCCTTGTATATATATTTTGCTTTAATTTTACTTAGGACAATTCTCAGGTATCTGCTCCTTTGATTTTAGTTTTACTTCAACCTCTTACGTCTTTTGGGGTAACACGTATGTAAGACAATTTCTGGCACTCAGATTTTTAGTTCTTGTTTTGGCAATACAATACACGTCCTTTCATTATTGTGAGTTCAGCTGAGGTTGTCCATTTGACTTTTAAAACGTATGTCTTACTCTCTATGTGAATTTCCCATTTTTAATCTCTATTGCCACTTTTTTCTCAAAGTTTTAGCAAGTCAATTTCCATTAAAGTTCTCGTAGGCCAGCTCCAACAACTGGATCATCCATATTTCTACTTAAGTTTTTCCTCTTGGTTATGGCCCATGCTTTCCTGCCTCTTCACACGCCTAGTAATACTTTGGTATATGCTGGATTTATGCCAAAAGCACCTCTTAAGCTCCAGGGCTTTTCCCGTGGGTCCCACGGGGGCTCGTCCAGCTCGCGCCTGCAGGGTCCCGGACTCTGCCTCCGCAGTGCAGCGCAGTGCTCACTAACTGCTCCGGGACCGGTCCTCCAGGAGGCGGGTGGGACATCGCGGCGAAGGCCCTGTAAGCTTTGGGCAGCACCATGAGGCCCAGGGAGCGACGCCCGCCCTAGTCCAGGACGCCTGGGAGTAACTCAACCACCATGCAGAGACCCGGGTGGCGCCACAAAGCAGCCACTCTGCGCTCCTCCGCACTAAGCGCTCGGCAGCACTTCCCGACTGCACAGACCTCAAAGCCCAGCCTACACGTGGGCGCCAGGGTCTTTCGCCGGAAAGAAGCCGAGGCCGAGAAGTGCGCCTGCGCGGAACGCTAGGCCAGGGCTGGTCTTCCGAGGCCCGTTTTGTGCAGTGCGCCTGCGCAAGATCTGGGCGGTGGTTCGGGTTCGCGGAAAGGCCGAGGCGCGTACCGACTGACTGCGCCTGCGTGCGACGTTATGCCTTTTCGGTCAGCTTCTGCATATTGCGCTTGCGCGGGACGTGAGTCCCAGGGCAGAGCCTTCCAGCGGTCGGCCTGTGCGCTCTGCGCCTGTGCAGGGCGCCCGGCCCTGGGCGGAGCCTACCCCGAGGATGGCTTGCACCCGTTGCGCCTGCGCGAGTTGAGGGCGGCGGCTCAGGATCCTAGTAGGGACCGTCTGCCCCTCCGTGGTGTAGACGCACAACTCAGCGGAGAAACGCGGCCGAGGTAGGTTTCCGGATAGGCAGCTCAGGTGGCCAGAACGCAGGCAAGACAGGACATACTAGGTGAGCATTTCTCGCCTTGCATTTACGTAGCTGGTGGACCGAAGCCTCCGTCCCAAGTCGATACTTCCGAGCGCCCGCTAGCCATCTGCTTCGCTTGATAGTTGCTGACCGCTAACAGGATGCCTGCCCCGCCCTCACTCAGCCACACCCCTTCCTACACCAGTCCCTCCAAGGCCACGCCCCTCCAGGACTTGGGCCGAACCACACCCCTTTTACAGGGCCACGCCCATCCCCCTTTGGCGGGATTTTTTTCCAAAGGCTCAAGCCTTCGGAGAGGCACGCCCTGAGCACTCTCCAGTGCCACGCCCCCACTTCGCCCCTCTGTCCGCGCCACTCCCTTTGTCCATGCCAATCACCCATCTCCATGATTCCTTCCAAAGGCGCACCTTTTGTGGGCGGCATTCCTGCCTGGGCTACACCTCTCCAAGGGCCACATCTCTCCAAGGGCCACGCCCCCACGGGCTTTTCCTGGTTCACGCCCGTCGCCCGTCGTCCATCGCCCATCTTCAGGATTCTTTCCTAAGGTACTTCCTTTCTGGGCGGTACTGACTCCTGGGCTAGTCCTCTCCCAGCATCCCGCCCCAGTGCCACGCCTCTCCCCCCCCCTCCCCCAGATATAGACTCCCATCCTCTGATCCTTCTGGGGTCTGGTCACCTCTGCTCCCCTCAGGTGCACTGCCTCCTTCCCTGGCCCCAGTCTTTCCACGGAAAATGTGTAAATTAGAAGGTATTTGTAACTACAAACAAAGGTTACATTTCTTAATTTAGAAATGAAGCCCTCTTTTTTCTTTTTTGCAGTACTGGGATTTAAACTCAGGGGCATTCTACTTGTGAGCTACACTCCTAGCCCTTTTTATTTTTTTATTTTGAAACAAGGTCCCACTAAATTGCCGAGGGTCTTGCTAAGATGCTGAGACTGGCTTCCAACCTGGGATCCTCCTTTCTCAGCCTCTCAATTATTACTGGGATTGCATGTGTGATCCGTTGTGTCCCTGAAACTGCCTTTTCAAGGAAGAATTGCGATATCATTGAAATCTTGTTCATCTGAGGCCCATGGCTTCTCTGCCCTAGGGACTGGTGGAGAGGACGAAGAGGGTCTGGAGCCTTCAGGTGCCAAGGCAGGTGAGGGAGCTAGGGGCCAAGTTCCAGGGAAGACTGCATAGCTCTGTAGTTTGGAGAAGCAACTCAGCAACCCACAGAAACTAGCCCGCTTCTGAAAATCGATGCCTTCCCGGCAAACGAAAGCATGCACTATTCGGAGTTTATAATTTTTAAATATTTTTAACCATCTCTAAAGAATCATGATGATAAATACCATTTCTCTACCATTCTTTTTTTTTTTGTGGTACTGGAAATTGAACTCAGGGGCATTCTACCTCCGAGCTATACCCCCAGCCCTATTTTTTTTATTCTTTATTTTGAAACAGGATCTCACTAAGTTGCAGAGTGCCTCACTAGGTAGCTGAGGTGACCGCAAACCTGGATCCTCCGGTCTCAGCTTCCCAAATGCTGGGATTACAAGCGTGCACCACCACGCCTAGCTCTCTACCATTCTTTGCACACATGCTTTACTTCTCTCTGGTGGAGGGGCTTTATTGGAGACCTTAGAGGTAAAGCAAATTTAATTGTCAAGCAATGTAACAAGTGCCTTGTGTTTCTTTTTAAAGCAGAAATGGAGAGGAAAATGAAATAATAAAAGCAGCAGTGATGAGGCAGAGCCTAAGAGAACTATGGCGACACCAAGTGACTGTCCCAGAAGTGAATCCCAGGTAATTTCCATCCTGGTAGGTAAGAACCTGTTTAACGAACATGAGCATTACACAGATCTGAGCTTTGGCTGGCAGGTGCAGTGTAGCCTTCCTTGTCCCTCGGAAGGGTCACCAGCAGTGAGATGCTTGAAGAGTGGACAGGCAGGGGAAATGCAGTATCTGTGAATACCACAGGCGTGGTTCTGAGCTGACGTTAGAAGCATTTCTAGGGGGATACTTAGGATGCCCCCAACATCACAGTCATCCAAGGGCTGAGCTGACTCCTGGCTGTTGAGTAGAGTCCCCAGCACAGGACTTGCAGATGCGGAAGCAGGCTTGGCCTGTTAGAGAAGACCCAGTTTTCTATTTTCATCAGGCTTTTATATGTAAGAATTTTATTTGTAGTTGGCTTATTTCCTAGTCTTGTTTCTTATAATTAGTCCTAAAATGTTTTAATTCCATAGATGGTCTGCTCTTCTTTTGAGAAATATAAATATTAGGACATTTACAGAATAACATTGCAAACATCAAGTACACATTTTGCAGGCATAAGAACTTGTTAATAATTTGTAATATTTGCCTCATAAAACATGCACGCACACACGCATGAAATAACACTCTAGATGAAAGTTTGTTGCCCAAATCCAGACCTGTTCCTTCCTCTTTCTCTAGAGGCAAACAATACTGGGAGTTATGAATTTGATATGTGCCTGGAACCTGCAATCTTCCTGTCTCAGCCTCCCAAGTATTGAGATTACAGGCATGTATCACCATGCCTAGCTTACTTTACACTGTATTTATACCTTTATGCCTTACAGAAATCCTTGAGTAACGGTGATACTTGTGTGTGCTTTTTTCAAGCGATATGGTTCTCTGTATCACCTGTAGTTGACACATTACTTCTAGGTCTGTGTCTTTGTTGGTAGTGCGTTGTGCTCGCTAGGTCAGTCCCACCAATAGGGTGTTCCTGTTGCATGCTCCCTGTATCACATTCACAGGTGTGTATGTGGGGCTGTTGCGGCCTCACTGCTGTGCAGTAGGTTCACACTCTGTTGTGTCTCTTTCCATTTTGTTTCCAGTTTTTATCACTTCACAGTGCTGCTGAGCACCCACTCCATCCTCGGGGCTTTAGGTGGAAGGCAGCACCTGCATACTTGCAGCCTCACTGGGTGATTATCAGTTCTCCCAGGCAACGCTGCAGCTTAGGTCTCTAGCAGCTGCTACAGTTCCTGCTGACACTCGAGAGCATCTGCTTCTTGCATTTTCGTCAGTCTGATGGAATGGACGTGGTTTCTTTTGTTTTAATTTTTCTGATTATTTGTGAGTCTTGGCAGTATTTTCAATAGTCCTTTTAATACCACCCTCCATTACAGAAGAGATGCCAGAAATGGATAATTTGTGTCTTTTTTTTTTTTTACCTTAATCAGTCTTTTTAGGATTTTTATCAATTTTATCTTTTCAAAGAACCAATGTCTCTGTTGATTATCTCTGTTCTTCTGTTTTCTGTTTCCTTACTTCATTCTGTCCTCCTTGGGTTTCATTTTCTCCTTTTGTAGCATCTTGAGATAGAAGCCTGGAACACTGATTTTAAACTTGTATTCTCTAATTTATGACTTTAAAGCTATAACTTTTCCTCTCCTCACTGCTTATCTGTAATGCACACATTTAAATGCATTGTATTTTCATTATTGTTTGGTTAAAATATTTTTAATGCATCACAATGGAAATTTGAAACTTTCTGGGCTATTTGGAAGTGTTTTCCTTGATTTACAAACATTTGGGAAATTTTACTTATAATTTTGTTACTTAGTTTTGATTTAATTACATTTGGTTAGGAAACATAGAATACTCTGTAATTTTAGTTCTTTGGAATTTATTCTGAACTGCTTTGTGGCCTAGTCAAGTGATCTATTTGGGGAATATTCTTTGTCCCCTTGTGAAGACTATGTGTTCTGCAGTTGTTGGGTGTAGTATTCTATCAATGTTGTTAAGGTCAAATGGGGTCTTAGTATCAGATCTCTGTGTCTTAGCTGGATGTGGTAGTATGCACCTATAGCCACATCTCCTTGGGCTGAGGGAAAGGTGGGAGGCTTGCTTGAGCCCATGAATTCTAGACAAGCCTGGGTAACATTGTGAGAACCTGCCTTTTAAAACAAACAAAAAAACCAGAGAGATGTGTTTAAGAAGACCTATAATGTGGTTGTGGATTTGTCTGTTTTTCCTTTTGGTTTTATCACTTCTTGTTTCATATATTTTGAATCCCTGTTCTTGGATATGCATATTCAAGATAGATTTTACTTTCTAGATTAATTGTTTTTTTTTATGAAGTATCTTTTTACCTGTTAATAAACACTTCTTGCCTAGCATATATTTTTAATGTTAATTTAGTTGTACCAACTTTCTTAGTGCTTGCATGGTGTGTGTGTGTGTGTGTGTGTGAGAGAGAGAGAGAGAGAGAGAGAGAGACAGACAGACAGACAGACATATTTCCTTATTTTAGGTCCTTATATTTAAAGCATTTCTCTTGTAAATAACTAGTTTGGGGTTTTGGTTTTTTTTTTTTTCCTGTTAGACAATTTCTGTTCTTTAATTGGATGATTTTAGTCCATTAACATTTAATGTGATGACAATAGGATTCAGTCAGATATCTTGCTCTTTGTTTTCTACTTCTTCCTTATGTTCTTCATGTAGTCTTCCATTCTGCTCTCTTTTGGGTTGTTTTAAGTATTTTCTGTAATCTCTCTTTTCTCCTTCACTGGCTTGTCAGGGCTTCACTACCCTTTTTATTTGCAGTTTGCATCCTTAACCTATTCCAGTCTTTCTTTTCCACTTCACAATGTAAAAGTCTTACAAGGTCCATTTTCCAACTCATATTTTTGTCCTATTATTGTAACATACTTTAATTATACATGTTATAAGCCAAAGGGTAGATTATTATTGTTGCTTTATGATACAGAAGCCTTTTTTGGTAGAGTACAAGAAATGGACTCTTTTATTCCCCCATGTATTTTTCTTTTTGGAGGCCTTTTTGTTCTTACAGCATTCTTGGTTTCCATGTGGTCTCATTTTCCTTCAACCTTATTTTTGTAGCTAGTAATGTGGGTTTATTGTGTCAAGTATGAAAACTGGTTTGGATAAAAATGTATTTTGCCTTTATGTACAAAGACTACTTGACCTTAATTTGGGGTTTTAGACTGTTGATATTTTTCCTTTTTTATAGTACTGGGGATTGAATCCAGAGAATCTACCATTCTTCCTCTGAACTACACCCCCAGCCCTATTTTATATTTTATTTTGAAACAGGGTCTCACTAAGTTGCTGAAGCTAGCCTCCAATCTGTGATCCTCCTGTCTCAGCCTCCTAAGTACTGAGATTACAGGCATGCACCTCCATAACCAGCTGGTATTTTTTTTTTCTTTTAACCACTTCAAAGATGTCATTTCATTGTCTTCTGGTTCCATGGTTTCTGGTGAGAAATCAGTAGTATCTTACTGTTGCTCTGCAAGTGTAATGGAGTATTTTCCCACTGGCTACATTTAAGACTTTCTGATTTTTTAAATTTTAGCAGTTTTCTGTTGTATTTATCTGCATGGAGTTGGTAGAGCTTCTTGTCTGTGAAGTGATGTTTTGTGTTAATTTCAGAAGTTCTCGAATGCTTTTGCTTCAGTTACTCACCCTGCCTCATCTTCGCTCAGTTTGGGATGCTGCTTGAACACAAGCAAGGTTTTCTGCTCCTGGTTCATGCGTCTTGTACACTCTTCTCATTCTTTTCACCCTCTTTCCTTTTTGTGCTTCAGTGTGGGTCATTGCTATTGACCTGACATGAGTTTAATGATTAGCAAAAATAACTACAAAAACAATATATGTGGAAAAACATTGAGTCTGATGGCAAATAAGATCTATATTATGCAAAGTGTTCTTCCAAACTGATAAGCAAAAGGCTTGTAACCAGATAAAATAATGAGCAAATGAATAAAGGGGCCTTTTACAGAGGAACAGATTTAAGAAAACATTAAAATGTGACCATCAAAGACTTGAAATTAAACAACTGAGGTACCACTTTACACCTGCCACTGGCAAAGAGGAAAGACAGGGCTGATGCCCATTACCTCAAGTGAACCAGGAGAGGACGCTGTGTTGCTGGTGAGGGAGGACTTGGTGCTCTGAGTGGTGCTGTTGCAGAGTATTTTACTTTGGTGGAAATGATACCCAGGGAAATTCATTGAGGATGGCTGAAGAATCAAGCAGACTTTCATGCAATAAGGAATATTGTGTAGCCAATAAAGATACTGGCATTCTCCACTAGGTATTGTATACCAGTAGCAAAATTGTATACCAGTAGGAAATGAAAAAGGGTCTGAGATCTTTACAGCAAAGCCATGTTAGAAGGAAGACAACCCACCATGAGAGAGAGTGAGAGAGACAGACAGACAGAGAGAGAGAGAGAGAGAGAGAGAGAGAGAATGTGTGTGTGTGTGTGTGTACAGGCACACTGACACTGGTATTTGTGGCACTGCATCCAGTGGGGTGGAGCTGCATATCCCAGGGTTAGTATGGGTCACCTGGTCTGATGAGAGGTGATGAAGTGGTAGAACAGGGGTGGATGGACTGAAGCTCAGTAAATTTAAGCTCTACAATATTCAAGTCCTGTTACTGCAGCAGGGGAAGTACAAAGGATTCAAGTAGGTGGTTAGCAGCATGAGGCTAGTCTGTGCTTAAAAGACATGTGTGAGCAAGTAGAGAGAGTCCGATGGAACTAACACGGTGTTGGCCCAGGTGTAGGAAAATCAGTAGTTCATGCACATGGCCACGTCCACCCCTGGGAGGAGTCCTGGGAGCCGCCCTCTGGAGGCAGTGGAGGTAGTTCAGAAGTCTTAGAGACCTATGCTGACTTATCAGTCGCACACTCAGGAGTTTATCCTAATCAAGTTACTAGGAACATGCCAAGTACTCTGTTTAAGATGGTTAAAAACTGAGGCAGTGAGAAACTGGTCCTAGAGCCAGAACCAACACCTACACACTTGGTTTGTTTCTCATGGGTTGATTTTTTTAAGAAGCATTGCTGATGAAGACAAAAGCCCTTAAAGTGCCCCTTTCTTGCTTCTTTGTTGATATTTTCTTTAGGAAGCAAGTCAGCTTGTATTAGAGATGTTAAGTAAGGATGGAGTGAAGCCGACAGCCCTCAGTTATACTTGTAAAGATGACCCAAGTAATTTGCATAATAAATGCTTGGTCATAGGAGTCTCTAGTTGAAACCATCAAAATCACCTAGTTAAAAAAGAAAAGGAGCAAAACTTCATATTGCTTTTCTGTGTCTCCTTGGCCATGGGTAGGAAGAAGAACCTGCAGAATGCAGCGAGGTACAGCTGCTCCAGGAGGCCTCACAGCCAGAGGAATTTGTGGCCATCGCAGACTACACTGCCACCGATGAGACCCAGGTAGCTGCTCATGCTAGTCTGTGATCTGTGGATTTCCGCATGTTTAATAGCAAAATTAGAAGTGAATTTTGTAATGTCATACCAAAGTTAACCAGCGTTCATATGTTTAAAGCCACGCAAGATCTGTGCATGACCCTCAGTTTGCAGCCTAATAGATTCTGACCCCAGCAGGATGGAAGATAGCTGGGTAAGGAGTGGGGTCCTGAGCCACAGCCGAGGGGAAGAAGCACCTGTCCCAACTCTCCTTGGAAGCCTGTTGCGGTTCCCACCTGAGAAAAGAGAACAGGGAGACCATCAAATAAAAGGACCTGCTTGAATGTAGCTTTCTTTGCTCAGTGACAGGAATATCTGAGAGTGAACCTCCAGTAACTAAGTTGGTCATGGCATAACTTCTTGACACCAAAAGCTGTTGAGAAATTCCATCCTAAGCCATTTGAAAATCCTTAATTTTTTTTTTTAACAGTACCAGAGATTTAATGCAGAAGTGCTCTATCACTGAGCTATGTTTCCAGGCCTTTTATTTTTAGATGGGGGTCTCACTGAGGTGCTGAGGCTGTCCTTAAACTTGTCCTGCCTCAGCCTCCCGATAGCTAGAATTAACAGATGTGCGCCACCTTGCCTAGCTAAAAATGTTTACCCTTTCTTTTGAAAAGTATCGGTAAAGCTGTACCCTTCTTTCAGATAGTCACTCCACAAAAATCCCTAAACCCTGCTGTGACTCATAAATTGCTAGTTGCTGTGATGGCCTGCTGACCCTTTGGGACTCCCTGGCGTGGCCATCAGGAGGGATTTGTCACTGGGTCACTGTTGAGATGCCAGTCACTGGATTCTCTATTGGATTTTTCTTTCTGTCTGTTTTGGTTGTTTTCTAGCTCAGTTTTCTGAGAGGAGAAAAAATTCTTGTCTTGAGACAAACCACGGCTGACTGGTGGTGGGGCGAGCGTGCGGGCTGCTGCGGGTACATACCGGCCAACCACGTTGGGAGGCAGGTGGTGGAGTACGACCCCGAGGATACCTGGCAGGACGAGGAGTACTT
Organism: Graphiurus murinus; assembly: GCA_004027655.1. Classification (NCBI taxonomy): domain Eukaryota; kingdom Metazoa; phylum Chordata; class Mammalia; order Rodentia; family Gliridae; genus Graphiurus; species Graphiurus murinus. The sequence continues at coordinate 15,295 of PVLC010025239.1, forward strand.
CGGCAGCTACGGCACTCTGGTACTGCCTCCCAGGATTGGGTGCCACTGGCCAGGGGCGGGTTCTGCTCTCTAGTTTCAGTTCTGACTTTCCATAACTAAGTTCTCTGCTGCTTCTACTGGCTTTTGAGAGCAGGGTGTAGGCTGCAGGGCCTCCGTCACAGCCTCTCAGCCCTGCGTCGCCCCGAGGGTAGCCTTGGGTGACAGCAGCCATGGTGCCACAATGCAAAAGTGCTCGTGTTCCAGTGGAACTTCACTTGTAGACACTGCAGTCCAAATTTTATGTGACTTTCTTTAGTCACTGTCTTTTTATTTTGGTTAACAAAATAAAAAATATAAAGGTATTCCTAGTTTGGAGGCCATACACAAAGAGGTGCTGAGCGGGGCTGGGCTGGGCTTGCCCTGGGAGCTCTTTGCTCACCTCAGTTTAGAGATACTTGAACAAGGGGGTCATGAACTTCTCTCAGTATTTAAAAAAGTAATAAATTTTACTTTAGACTTGAAATGGAAAATTTAATTGTACAAATAGGTCAATGGTATTACTGCCAAACCCTATGAATTATAATACCACTAATAAGCCAAGCTTGTTAGTCTTCTAGGTACAAAGCCTTATGGCCTAGGCAGTAACCTGGTTTAAATGTGGATACAAACAGCTGCTCTCAGGGTGAATGTTACAGTGGTAATGTTTAGGGAGAGAACAGACTCTGACATTTGATCCAACTATACAGAGTAAGTAGTGACACTGAGAGCAGGGAGCTGGCACCCTGAGAATCAGGCAGAGGTCCCTTGTCAAGGGAGTGTCTGCAATGGCCAAGCCATGGGAAGGCGGGGCATGCTGTGTGGGCCACCCAGAGGTTTGCTGGGTAACTGCATTTGATAAACTGTACCAATACCTTCAGTGTACTTTTTGTAGGTAGGCTCTATTTCGAAATTAGAGATGTTAAAAATTAAAAAACACTAGCTGGGTGTGGGTGGCACATGCTTGTAATCCCAGCATTTGGGAGGCTGAAACTGGAGGATCTGGGTTCGAGGCCAGCCTCAGCTGCTGAGTGAGGCCCTCCACAACTTAGTGAAACCCTGTTTCCAAATAAAGGATAAAAAATAGGGCTGGGGGGTGTAGCTCGGAGGTAGAATGCCCCCCGGTTCAATCTCCAGTACCGCAAAATAAAATAAAATAAAATAAAAAAACACTAGTGTATGCACATGGTTAGAGCTTCAGTCCATTAGGGAAACATTGGTAAGGAAAGCTGAAGCCCACACAGATAGCCACTGCCACTGAGGCCCGTCCTGAAGCAGGTTTCACTAGACCTGTTTTGATTGCATTTTGAACAATGCAACACTTAAAGCAATCTGGGTTCTTTCGTGCTAAATAATAAGGTAATAGTCCTCTTTAGTTTCCCCCCACAAATACCCAGCTCTGCCACCCTTGGCTCTTGGACAAATACTGTGTTTATTGTATGTAGCGTCTCAGTAGTTTGTTTCTGCAATCTCTGTTGTATTTCATTCATCCTTTTATTTTTCTGGAGTTCCCAACTTTCTTTAACACTGCAGCTTTGTGAGACCTGAGGGCTAGCTCTCCAGCAGTTCTTTTAGTCCTGGTAGCCTGTGGTGTTTTTGGTTTTGAATACTTTTATCATCATTTTATGCTCCCCCTCTGTGCCAGATTGGCTGGCCTTTTAGTTAGCTTTTCCATCACTGTGGCCAAAGGAACTGATAAGAACAATTTAGAGGAAGAAAGGTTTTTGGGGGATCACAGTTTCAATCCATAGGCCGGTTGCACAGTATAAATGGTGGAGCAGTGGCGGGGTTCGTGGTAGTGTGCCGCTCTCATGTCTTGGAGACTGGAGGCAGAGAGGCCAGGGGAGGGGCGAAGGGACATCTTACACTCACAGGCTGTACTGCCAGTGACTCACCCCTCCAGCCACAGCCTGCCGGCCCACCGTGCAGCCCCATCAGCTCTCCTCCAGTTGGCGTAAGCAAAGCCTGCCTTCTCCATCCTTTGCTTTTAACCCAGTTTGCCTTTATATAAAGTGAGTTGCTTGGAGGCAGGATAGGTGGGCCTTGACTTTCTGTCCATGCTGCTAGGCTCCTTCCATCTGTCCCTTAGTTTTCCCTCTGGCAGTGTCTCTGAGGAGTCACAGGACCTCCCGCCGGCTTTACCCCTACCTCCTGTTCTGCTGGTTGGGTCCGGGTGGCTGTCCTCAGCTCACTCCTGCCTGGCTGCTGTCTCCCCTGTTGGTGCTTCTGTGCCCGAGTTCTGCAGCCGAGGGTGCTGGCATCAGTGCACCCTCTCAGTCAGCAGCCTGAGGAGCCTTTCTCTGCCTCCTCAGGGTTCAGACACTTTCCTTCCTCGGGATGTGGCCAGGGCCAGCGGGGCCATCACCTCCTCAGAACTGTAGTTTGGGCTCTCCCCAAGCAATCAAGGGGCAAAGCTGTGCACAAAGAGACTAAAGGACCTCCTGCCTCTCCTGGCACCACTCTCTGATGTGTCCAGGCTCTCTCTGGGTGGACCTAGTAGGGAAGCAGTGTCCCTCCTTCCTCTTTTTGTCCATAAACTTCTGTCTCATTCCTGCACTGTCTACTGTTACTTTTATTTCTTGGCATATCGGATTCTTTGATTTTGAAACCTACTCAGTTACTCAGAGTTTTAGGGGTGGGTTGTGGGGCATGAGCTGCAGTTCTGATCCTCTGTGGACCAGACCTCTGTGATATTGCAGGATACTTAGAGTGATTTTCAATGTGTTTCCTCCAGAAACTTCACCTGGAAATGTTGGCAGACCAGCCACGGACGACGAAATACCACAGCGTCATCCTGCAGAACAAGGAGTCCTTGAAGGACAAGGTCATCCTGGATGTGGGCTGTGGCACTGGGATCATCAGCCTCTTCTGTGCACACCACGCGCGGCCCAAGGCGGTGAGTCCAGTGTGAGCCTGGTCATGTTGTCTGCGTAAGTCTGGCATCAGGTGGCGTCTGGGTTGGCTCCCAGGACAACTAAGTGGCCCCATGTGTTGTGAGTGAGGCTTGTGTTGGGGAAACAGCTGTTCATCTGCAGCCAAAGCTGGGATTGCTTTGCTGGTCACAGCTGGAGTGGGGTAGCCAGTATGGAGGGGACCCAGCGAGCCATGTGGTGGGTCACACTTTATAAGATGCTGTTTCAGTTAAATATAGGAAGAGGTTCCTACAGGGCCTGTGCTGGACTGTGTGCACGGTTGACCCTCCCTAGCAGAGACCTCTCAGCCGTCAAGGGGGCCTTACTCCCTTCATGCATGTCTGTGCTGCGCTGCGCTGCAGCTTATGGCAGCCCCCGACAGGTGGCTGGATGCTGGTTGACAGGTGGGAATTGCAGTGCAGTGACTGTCCGTACCTAGATTCACCAGGCTGGGACACAGCGCCCCGGTGCTTCCCAACAGACCCTTCCCCAACGTTTTGGTTAGCATTCTCACTGCTATGGTCTTAATACCTGACAACCACAACTTAGAGGAAGAAATATTTATTTGCTTATGACGCTGAATTCAAATTTCAGTCCATGTATATTCCCTTTTACACCATCCTCCAAGCCAGGGCTATGGATCCTTAGAGCATGAGGGTGGGAAGCAGAGAAAATAAGAGGAGGGAGGGGGGTAAGGGACATAGACAGTGCCCAGAGCCCCCTCTCCTGGCATGGCTGCTTCCAGAGCTCAAGAGGAGGGAGAGGGGTAAGGGACATAGACAGTGCCCAGAGCCCCCTCTCCTAGCATGGCTGCTTCCAGAGTTCAAGGTCCAAAGGACGTTTACTTTCATCTGATCCTCCTTCAGGCCACAAGTGCTCACAGTTCTACTGTAATAGGTTGAGTATGAGAACCTGCTGTGTAGTTACAGATTGTGTTTGCTGCAGATGTGGGACCAGCTCGAGCAGTATAGGGATTCTTTCCATGTGTTAACTTTTTCTCATTGTGACCAAAATAACTGACATAAACAACTTAAAGGGAAAAAAGTTGCTTGGGCTCACAGTTCCAGAGGTGCAGTCCACGACTGGCTGGCTCTCCTGCTCAGGCCTGAGGTGAGACAACATTGTGGTGGAAAGGTCTGGCAGAAGAAGCGTGTTCAGCTCGTGGCAGCTGTGAAGTGTGGAGAGAGGGTTAGATATAGAGGTGGGGGGGGTTATGGAGGGAGGGAGAGGACCTGGGGGCAAGATACACCCTTCTAGAGCACGTGGCCAGTGACCCACTTCCTGCAGCCACATGTCACCTGCCTATAGTTTCCACCTCCGCCCAGGAGTCAATTGAGATATTATTCTATCAAATGGTTTCATCCAGTGCTGAGGGCACAGCCCTTACTTCCCCAAAGCTCCGCTTATGGATATTGCTGTATTAGAGACAAACCTTCAACACACGAGCTTTTGTATGACATTCCACCCCAGCCCTCCAAAGCTTATGTTCATCTCATGATGCAAAATTGAGCCCATCTTAAGAGTCCCCAGAGTCTTAACAGTTCCAGCATTGCCCAGAATCCAAGTCCAAAGTCTCCTCTGAGACTCAAGGCAAACCTTTAGTTCTGAGACCCTAGAAGAACAAAAAAGCAAGTTATGCTTCTAACATACTGTGATAAAGAGTAAGCATTCTTATTCCAAAAGGGAGGAATCAAAGCAAAATGGAAACCCAGCTGGGCATATATTAAGTACAGTAGCTCCATATCCAGCATTCGGGACGGGTGATGGTGGGGTGTGATTTCCAAAGGGCTAGGTAGCCTTGCCCCTTTGGCCTGGCTGGCTGCAGTCCACGTGGCCTCTCTCTTGGGCTGACTCTGATCGCTGTCCACAGCTTTCATCTGCAGACATTCCTGGCATCTCTTAATTCCTCAGGTCTCCATTGCAGCTCGGGCTTCACTCACAGCTTCATGCATTGCCTGTTAGGGGCTGCTTGCTGGATTCTGATCCTGATACATTGCCTGGCCTCCCAGGCCTTCTTTTGAAATCTTGGTGAAAGCCTCTATGATTCCATAACTCTGACATTCTCCATGCCTGTGAAACCAGCACCATGTGGAGGATGCCAAGGTCTGGTGCCAGCTCAAGCAATAGCTATGTTCCTCTTGGACCAGAGCTGCAGCAGTCTCTGAGTGCCTGGGCAGCTGAGAAAATGAAACAAATACTGAAGAAACTTCTTCTTAAGCAGCCCTGTGTAAGCAGAATGCCCCTGAAGTCTCTTCTCAAAGCAAAGTCTGTCAAACGAGTTTTCATTATTATATCCTTGATCTTGCTGATTCCTGAGATGCCCTTAAGGTATCTATCTTACTGACTTGGTGCAAAGTACTCAGTTTCTTTCTTTTTTTTTTGCTCTGCCAGGGATTGAACCCAGGGACACTCTACCTCCGAGCTACAGCCCTACCCTATTTTTTTATCCTTTATTTTGAAACAGGGTCTAAGTTGTGGAGGACCTTACTAAGTAAGTAGCTGAGGCTGGCCTCCCAAGTACTGGGATTATAAGTGTGCACCATCACGCCCGGCTCAGTTTTTCTTTAATGGTGCTAATCTCTTCAGCAACCACACATTGCTTTCTCTTTTTGGCCAAACTATAAATTTTTCCAATTTTTCTACTCTTCTTCTGATTCTCAGAGTAAACCTAGATAAAATCCACCACCAGTATCAATGCCACTGCCTGAATGTTGCTTTGCCTTGGAATTTCTTCTACCAGATTAGTTAGTCCATCAGTTTTAAATTTGGCCCTACACAAAGTCTCAGGACATGGGCAAAATGAAGGTAAATTCTTTGTCAGAAGGTAATATGAATGGGCTGCAGTCCACTTTGCATTAGAGCCCTCATTCCCATCTGAAACCTCATGAGCAAGGTCTTTACTGTTGCACTCCTGTCAGCATTCTGGTCTTCCACGATCATCCCCAAATCATTCATTAAATTCTGTTTATAGCATTCCAAGGCTTCTCCAGCCTGCATCTCCAAATCTTCTAAATTCCTCCTGTAAACCAGTTTTGAAGGCTTCTGAACCAAATGGTTAGGTATAGTCACAAGGACCCCACTTCTCGGTCACAATTTTCTGTTTGTCAGCTTTTTATCAGTGTGACTAAAATCCTGACAAGAATACTTGGAAGAGGAAGCATTTGGCTTATGGTTTCCGAGGTCTCAGTGCATGATCGGCTGACTTCACTGCCCTGGGCTGAGGTGAGGTAGACATCATGGCAGAAGGGTGTAGCAGAGGAGAGCTGCTTAGCTCGTTATAGCCAGGAAACCGAGAGAGATGGAGAGAAAGTATCTGGGACAAGATAGAGTCCCTATGTGCGTACCCCAAAGGATCCACTCCCTCCAACTAAACTCTACCTCTTGCAATTCCCACCTCTTCCAAGTGGTTCATTCAGATTTTTAACCATCAAATGGATTAATCCACTGCTGCGGTTACACCCTCATGACCCCTCACTTCCCAAAAGCCCCACCTCTGGACACTGCTGCACTGGGGACCAAGTCTTCACGTGGGGACATTCCCGACTCAGTTGTAACAGTCGGCTGCAGCTGGGTCTGCCTGTCGCGCAGGAGGCCCAGGAGGAGGCAAGGTTAGCAGTAGCACATCTGCCGTGTGGCTCGCCTGCACCATCTGTGGCCATCCAGAACACTGCATCCTGTTGTTGCTTCACCTGGTGCTGTTTCTGACTCAGGAGGAGAGTAGAGGACATGGCTGATGTGCAGTGTTGGGATGTGCTGACAGGCTCCTTGCCCCTGCAGGTGTATGCAGTGGAGGCCAGTGAGATGGCACAGCACACAGGCCAGTTGGTCCTGCAGAATGGCTTTGCTGATACCATCACCGTGTTCCAGCAGAAGGTGGAGGATGTGGTGCTGCCCGAGAAGGTGGACGTGCTGGTGTCCGAGTGGATGGGGACCTGCCTGCTGGTAAGGGTCAGATATGCTGCTGCCTGTGGGGCCTTGGGGCTTCTGGACTCGGGCATCCTGGGCCCATCTCAGGAATCTTCAAAAGTATGGATTAATTTTTCCCCCTAAGGTGAAGTATAGTTAATTTTTTGTGTGAAACTTGGCTCAGTGTCTTGAATTTTTAACTGATTAAGGAAATACCATTACGAGGACCCAAAGTTAATGTACCTTTCTCACGAATGATTTGTGTACACTGCATCTCCTCAGGATCTTGTAGAAGTCCAAAGCATAAGGTGAGGCTGTTTCTCCAATCAGCAGCTCCTGTCTCCTGTCTCCTCTCAGTTTAGGCTGGACATGATGCTGGGAAACAAACATAGTCATTGTCTGCAGAACTCGGTGATGCTGGGCAATTGTAGTCAGTGTCTGTGGGCCCAGTGATGCTGGGGAACAAGATGGGGTCCCTGTATGCATATGCTGGGAAACCAGAGTCAGTATCCACAGGACCTGGTGTTGCTGGAAAATCAGTCAGCTCGGGATCTGCGAGAGTTGGGATCTGGGGGGGTCAGCGTCTGGGGAGATCTCAGGATCTGGGGGAGTTGGGATCTAGGGGAGTCAGCGTCTGGGGAGATCTCGAGGTCTGGGGGGTTGGGGTCTGGGGAGGTCTTGAGGTCTGGGGGGTCAGGGTGTGGGGGTGATTAGGGTCTCCAGCAGTGTCATGTTGTGAGGGTGAGCCCTGCAGCTGGCCTCGGGGAGAAGGGCTTGGTGTGTCGAACCTGTGGGCCAGAGGGCTTTGTGGCTGCCTGATGGATTTTGCAGAAGAGCCTCCGGGAGGTGAGGTTGCAGCTCAGGGGTCCAGTGGGTTTGCTGGTGCAGAGGACATGCTTGGGGAGGTGTTGGGGATGTCTCCACTGGGCCAGGTTGGGGACATGGGTGTGTCAGAAGGGTGCCCCAGCTGAGCTGTGGAGATGGGGCAGGGGCTAGATGGGCAGGACTCTGGGAAGTGGGAGGTGTTCCTCCGACAGGGAAATGTGGAGGTGGCCTGAGTCTGGTGCTGTTCTCTGCAGGGGTGCCTCCCCCTCTTCCCAGTGCAGCCGGTGGGTGGGCAGACTTACCCAAGGCTGATCCCAGGCAGGTAAGGGGTGGGGGCTGCTTGGCACCCAACTGCTAGCTTGTGGGGCCGTGTCCTTACCTAGGGCAGGGGTCCGGTTTGCCACAGTGCCCCATAGGATTGTGGCTGGGGTGCAGGGTTGGCGAGTCCTTGCCTATGGGGCTGAGTTTCTGGCTTGTGGTGGGGTCAGAATTGAGATGAGCAGAGCAGCAAGTGGCCACCTGTGCTGAGACGGGGGGTACTTGGCAGTAAACAGTCTTCCTCATATTGTGTACTAATGGAACTACAGATGACAAAGAGTTAAAAAATTTTTAAAAGAAGGAAGCAAACGAAAAGTGTTAAGATGAAAAAGAGTTCTTTAAGAATGCATGTAGCCGGGCATGGTGGCGCACGCTTGTAATCCCAGCATTCGGGAGGCTGAGATCGGAGGATCCGGATTCGGGCCAGCCTCAGCTACCTAGTGAGGCATTCCGCAACTTAGTGAGACCCTGTTTCAAAATAAATAAAATATAGGGCTGGGGGTGTAGCTCGGAGGTAGAACACCCCTGAGTTCAATCCCTAGTACAACAAAAAAAAAAAAAAAAAAAAAAAAAAAAAAA